>OZ036005.1:1699177-1919177 GCA_964035015.1 Corallium rubrum | reverse complement strand
GTCGTTGTAACATTGGCCGTTGTAACATTGGTCGTTGTAACATTGTCGGTTGTAACATTGGTCGTTGTAACATTGGCCGTTGTAACGTTGTCGGTTGTAACATTGGCCGTTGTAAAATTGGTCGTTGTAACATTGGTCGTTGTAACATTGTCGGTTGTAATATTGGTCGTTGTAACATTGGTCGTTGTAACATTGTCGGTTGTAACATTGGTCGTTGTAACATTGGTCGTTAATTGTAACCTTGGTCGTTAATTGTAACCTTGGTCGTTGTAACCTTGGTCGTTGTAACAAGAGGTGGTCATGGTGACATTTAGCTGGCTGTTAGAGTTTGGATTGTAGATTTCTGCGCGATGTAGCTATCGGAGTAAAATTTCACCTTCACCGCATGTGAGAAGAGTGCTTCCAGTTTGACTCTACCAAACATTTCAGGTTTTCTTCGGGTACTCCTGTTTCCTCTTTATTGGACCTCTAGCGAGAACAGTTTAGATATGACTGATAGGGTTATCCAGTATAAATAAAGGTAGTTGTTTAGTTTACTCCAGTTTCCTCCTGTAGTAACACTGGATCAATGAGGGATGGCCCTTACTGGACCTGTAGGAAAAACAGTTTAGATATGACTAATAAGGTTATCCAGTATAAGTAAAGTTAGTTTAGCAATCTGGTTTCCTCCTGTAGTAACACTGGACCAACGAGGGAAGGTCCGTACTGGACACAGAGACCTTTAGGAAGAACAGTTTAGGTATGATTGATAGGGTTATTCAGTATAGACCACTTGCACTTATTCCCTTGGTGGAGAACAAATGCTTATAAACTATAGAATTTTCATTCATTATTTGCTCTGTTGAACGTCGGTACTTTGAAGTTAGCCTCCAGATGCACCGTTTTTACGTCATCTGCAAGAGGTCTATAAATAAGATTAGTTTAGTTTTAGTGTTCAGCACATAATTACTCATTGAATATTGTCTTTTCCATATTAGGTTTGGAGTCCAAGATTGCTAAGTGTTATCGTGCGGATGATAATACTGAAGTTGGTATCGAGAATTGTGATCGAGCCACTGAACCAACTGGTGCTGAGCCCTGCAATACTCAACCATGTGACGCACGGTAAAATATATTATATATAAACTAATTCACTGTACCGAAAACGATGGCGACTTGTAAATCTAACCACAAACCTTTGCGTGCAGTAAATATTGTTTCTTGCAGTATTATTGGAAGATATAATTTTAAAACGATCAACTTTGGTAGGAAGGAAGTTCTTGCTTACTTAATCCATCTTAGTATGATAAACAATGTTTAGTTGTTATTTGAGCTGATTGGAGGTTGCAAAGCATTGCGGTTGAATGTACCACCGCCATCTTTTTCGGTACTGTCAATTATAGTAATAACAAAAGGGCACTCAAGAGACTGCTACTCCTATGTACTCGTATGTATTGTTACTCGTATGTCACTCGTATGTACTCGTATCTTACTCGTATGTCACTCGTAAGTACTCGTATGTACTCGTATGTAATCGTATGTAGTCGTATGTAGTCGCATGTATTCGTATGTACTCGTATGTTCTCGTAGGTACTCGTATGTACTCGTATGTACTCGTATGTACTCGTATGTACTTGTATGTACTCATATGTACTCGTGTGTACTCGTATGTACTCGTATGTTCTCATATGTACTCGTATGTCACTCGTATGTACCCGTATGTACTTGTATGTACTCATGTACTCGTGTGTACTCGTATGTACTCGTATATACTCATATGTACTCGTATGTCACTCGTGTTATCCGTGTGTTGTTTTAGTCGTGATCATATGTTACAAATTCGTCAACAATTGATTAAGTTATTTTCATGAGCTTTCCCACAAATTAAACTTCGTGTCATCTTCCGACCTATAACTCGTATGTCTACCATTTGCGTTCAAAGCGTTTAGCATTTAGCAAATAATTAGTTGTTTTCAAGTTTTGAAACAAACGTTGTCCAATGACAACTATACGTTTGACAGATCAAATCAATAACGAATAGGGGGTGTAACTTTCCGTTGTCAATACTTGTCATCGTTCTTTTCACACGGCAGCGTTTGCTTGACATAACTTGTCTTTGGCTTAATTGTGAGCATTGGAATGATCAGCGAACGCAGATCGTTTGATAAGGGTAGTTCACTTCGATATGACCTGCCGAACGCATTTATTTTGTATTCCATGTTTGCTGTGGCCCGTGATAAAATATCAACACACCGTTGAAACTTGAAACGGAAGCAGCAACAACCAAAAGTTACACCCCCCGTACGTCATTGATTTGATCTGTCAAACGTATAGTTGTCATTGGACAACGTTTGTTTCAAAACTCGAAAACAACTAGTTATTCGCTAAACGCTTGAACGCAAATGGTAGTAATTAATAATGTTTACATGGCCGTGTTGTTTTAGTTGGGAGATTGGTACTTGGTCTGGCTGCAGTGAAAAATGTGGTCCATCAGGCAAGAGAACGAGGACTGTTCAATGTTTACAGAAAGTTAACTCTACTTATGAACAAATCTTAGCAGACAATCAGTGCACTGGAGCTAAAGAAAAGACCGAGGAGGATTGTAACCGAAAAGATTGTGAGCCTGATTGGGAGCCTGGTGCATGGTCAGAGGTAACTAAGCAACGTGTCCTCTCACGTAGAATTCAGGATTATCCTGAAGCCTAGGGGACTTCTCTGTCCCACATGCGGGATGTTAAACTAAAAAGCATATGACAAAAGAACCAGTAGGGGTGTTATGGTCGGGGTGTGAGAGAGGGGTGTGAACGATATGCTGAATTATATGTTATTTTCCACTGGCTGAAGCAACACCGCTGGCAAACATTTTGCGCATGCGCGACGTCCAATCTCGCACCTCAAAAAAGGGCGGGAAAACACTGAAATATTTGGACTGATCCGAGAGTCCGACACAAAAGTTAAAATTATAAGCATAATACCAAAAAGATAAGGTAGGTAATTTGTGCATGGCTTCTTTGTCAATATTGTAACATATTCTGAGTTTACCCCTTCGTAATTTTCATTACCTTTGTTTTAAAACACAAATGAATAGTCGAGTCTTACTAAGTCTTTACTGTCTGGTTGTTGTCGTCACGGCTAGTTCCACTTTTCTTGCAATGTTTACTCTAGCAAATTTACGCAAGCGCAAACGTTTGGCAGTGGTGTGACTGAAGCACGAAAGAAGCAGAAAATCTTTTCTCACACGCCGCTGGAGCCTGCGTACGAGTCCCAGGGGGTAAAAGAGTGGGTAAGTCAGGCAAGTCAAATTTTGTTGTTCTTTCGCCATAGCTTGACCTTACCCACCCTGGAACAGGATCATGGTTTCAAAGGTTCACTGGTACACCCCTATATCCTCAATTTGAAGAGTAGCTTTTCTCTGGGATTGAAAGCATGGTGCAAAAATAATAAAAAACGAACATGAGGTGTTTGCGTTAATTTATTTCTAGTTAATTAATTATAACACCACCCCCCCACCCCCCCTCCCTATACACCCACACCCTCACATGATATCCGGCTCCAGACGAAAATTCTGCATACGCTTCAAAAAATATAGATGATTGGTAGTCAGTATAAAATTGGTTGTCTAAAATCACTTTTTTGGTGCTTCAGGTTTCTGGTGTAATTAATTCGTTTGTTTGTTCCTAATTAAATTATTTATTCGTTCGTTCGTTCGTTCGTTCGTTCGTTCGTTCGTTCGTTCGTTCGTTCGTTCGTTCGTTCGTTCGTTCGTTCGTTCGTTCGTTCGTTCGTTCGTTCGTTCGTTCGTTCGTTCGTTCGTTCGTTCGTTCGTTCGTTCGTTCGTTCGTTCGTTCGTTCGTTCGTTCGTTCGTTCGTTCGTTCGTTCGTTCGTTCGTTCGTTCGTTCGTTCGTTCGTTCGTTCGTTCGTTCGTTCGTTCGTTCGTTCGTTCGTTCGTTCGTTCGTTCATTTATTCATTTATTTATTTAACTTTATTTCTCTTTACAGTGTTCCAGAAAGAAGTGCGAGGGACAACAGACAAGACAGCTTTACTGTAAGAAGCTTTTGGTGAGTGGAGTGAAGGAAGACCGTTCAGATTCGGAGTGTATAACGGAAAAGCCAATCACTGCCCTCGTATGTAACCCGGGGAAAACCTGTTACATTTGGAAACCTGTGTACCCTAATTGTTCACAATGTCAAGGTAAGCGTTATATTCTAATAACCCTACTCCAGTAGCGACGCCATTTTTAGAGTACAATGCATTGTGGTCTATACATGGTAACAGACAAGAATACAAAACTAGACCCAGTCCTAAAGGGCGGTGCCCTACCTAATGACTCCGCACTAACAAACGAACCCTATGAGCGAACGAAGCCTATGAACGAACGAACTCTATGAACGAACGAACCCTATCAACGAACGAACCGCATGAACGAAGATACGAACGAACCCTATGAACGAGCGAACCCTATGAACGAACGAGCGAACCCTATGAACGAACGAACGAACGAACGAACGAACCCTATGAACGAACGAACGAACGAACGAGCGAACCCTATGAACGAACGAACGAACGAACGAACCCTATATGAACGAACGAACCCTATGAACGAACAAACCTTATGAACGAACGAACCTTATGAACGAACCAACCCTATGAACGAACGAACCCTATGAACGAACGAAACCTATGAATGCACGAACCCTATGAAACGAACGAACCCTATGAACGAACGAACCGAACCGTATGAACGAATGAACCCTATGAACGAACGAACCCTATGAACGAACGAACCTTATGAACGAACGAACTCTATGAACCAACCTATGAACGAACGAACCCTATGAACGAACGAACCCTATATAACGAACAGACGAACAACAAACAAATTTGCGAACGAACGGACGTGCTAATATATTTATAGCCACTGATGTTATCTTGTTTTTGTTCTACAGATTATTATTTAGAAGCTGGAAACACTGCTACTTACAAACAGATTGGTTGTTACAAGATGCAAAATAATTTCTTAGGGCCAATGCTTGCAAGCAATAATGTTGATCAATCAGATAAATTAAAGACAGTGACCGAGTGTAATAAGAATGCCTGGAAACGAGCAGGACGTATGTTTGCAGTTGGGAAGAATGGAGAATGTTATAGTTCAATGGACGGGCACGAGATTTATAATAAGAACGGCAAATCATCCAATTGCGTTGATGGTATTGGAGGAGATGAAGCAGTGTCTGTTTATACCATTAATGGTTAGTTATGAAATAGTTTTTTTATTTTCAATCCTTCCTTCCTTCCTTCCTTCCTTCCTTCCTTCCTTCCTTCCTTCCTTCCTTCCTTCCTTCCTTCCTTCCTTCCTTCCTTCCTTCCTTCCTTCCTTCCTTCCTTCCTTCCTTCCTTCCTTCCTTCCTTCCTTCCTTCCTTCCTTCCTTCCTTCCTTCCTTCCTTCCTTCCTTCCTTCCTTCCTTCCTTCCTGCCTGCCTGCCTGCCTGCCTGCCTGCCTGCCTGCCTGCCTGCCTGCCTGCCTGCCTGCCTGCCTGCCTGCCTGCCTTCCTTCCTTCCTTCCTTCCTTCCTTCCTTCCTTCCTTCCTTCCTCCCTCCCTCCCTCCCTCCCTCCCTCCCTTCCTCCCTTCCTCCCTTCCTCTTTCCCTCCCTTCCTTCCTTCCTTCCTTCCTTCCTTCCTTCCTTCCTTCCTTCCTTCCTTCCTTCCTTCCTTCCTTCCTTCCTTCCTTCCTTCCTTCCTTCCTTCCTTCCTTCCTTCCTTCTTTCCTTCCTTCCTTCCTACCTACCTTCCTTCTTCCCTTCCTTCCTATGTAACTGATTTCTTTTTGATTTCTTTCTTATTAAGGCAAATTGTTAGTATCAAATCAAACTTGTTTCTATGTCGAGGATGATTCAGTGGTGAATAACAACAACTGTGAAAATATCATTTCTAAACCAGATCCTGAAATAAAACTTTGTTGTGAGGAAGTCTGCAAAGGTTAGTTTTAGCATAGAGATCATAAATAGAACTAGAGGGGGCATTGGGGGGAAACTCCAGTCAAATTCGTGTAACCAAATGAAGGATGCCAACCTGGATCAGTTGGGGGTACAAAATTGCAAACCCTGATGTAAAACTACTCGGTCCCAGACTTTTCCTACTATTCAAGGAGCTCTCGGATAGTAGGAACTGATCCAAGATGGCAGCCTCGATTTTGATAGAATGGCTACTCGATTTTGGATCCAATGCACCCTCTAGTTTTATTTATAACCTCTATGAGTTTTAGGCTGAACAGAGTTTCGCGTTCCAGCTGACGTTATTAATGCCGGACAGTACTCCGCCGCTCGTGTTGTAGATGCCCATGGCACTACCCTACTATTGTATTGTATTGTATTGTATTGTATTGTGTATTGTATTGTATTGTACTGTACTGTACTGTACTGTACTGTACTGTACTGTACTGTACTGTACTGTACTGTACTGTATTGTATTGTATTGTATTGTATTGTACTGTATTGTATTGTATTGTATTGTCTATTGTATTGTATTGTATTGTACTGTACTGTACTGTATTGTATTGTATTGTCTATTGTATTGTATTGTACTGTATTGTACTGTACTGTACTGTACTGTACTGTACTGTACTGTACTGTACTGTACTGTACTGTACTGTACTGTACTGTACTGTACTGTACTGTATTGTGTATTGTATTGTACTGTACTGTACTGTACTGTACTGTACTGTACTGTACTGTACTGTACTGTACTGTACTGTACTGTACTGTACTGTACTGTACTGTACTGTACTGTACTGTACTGTATTGTATTGTATTGTATTGTATTGTATCGGACCATATCGTGTTGTATTGTATTGTATTGTATTGTATTGTGTTGTGTTGTGTTGTGTTGTGTTGTGTTGTGTTGTGTTGTGTTGTGTTGTGTTGTGTTGTGTTGTGTTGTGTTGTGTTGTGTTGTGTTGTGTTGTGTTGTGTTGTGTTGTGTTGTGTTGTGTTGTGTTGTGTTGTGTTGTGTTGTGTTGTGTTGTGTTGTGTTGTGTTGTATTGTACAATACAAGACAATGCAATACAATACAATACAATACAATACGATACGATGCGATGCGATGCGATACGGTACGGTACGGTAATCGTAATGATTTATTTAACGACGTAAGCATAGGATGTGGTCGCCCAATCATCCGAGCCAGAGGCTCATGTTAAAAGTGCACGACATAAGCTAAGACCTAAGTGTTGATTTTATGGAGGGAGGAAAACCACAGAACCCTGCGAAAAACCCTCGAAGCACAGGAGAGACCAACTAAACTCTACTCACATGAAATTCAATACCACGCCATACCATATCATACCATACCATACCATACCACACCACACCACACCACACCACACCACACTACACAATAGAATACCATACAACACTATACCATACCATACAATACAATACAACTGATATATAATACAGTTATTTTTGCCTGATACACGAGCATATATTGTAAAACATTTCCAAACTGATTGTTGTTTCAGATTATTGTCACAAGACGGTAGATGGTGGATATTGCGTCATTCCTTTTATTTACCAAGGCAGATCTTATGAACGTTGTGTGGAAAGTGCTGGAAAATCATGGTGTGCAACTACATCAAACTATGATATTGATGGACAATGGACAGAGTGCCAAGGTAAGATATTTCTTATTATTATTATACAGTAACTGATACAATCTCAACTGTGATTAATATGTGAATACGCGCTGGCGGCCGTCCTTATATATATAGGAGTGAAGATCAGAAGCGGATTAATCCGGCGGATTTGGCACGTTTTGTTGACGCTAAAACCACCAAGAAAAAACAAGCGAGCTACACATACAGCTGTCAGAGTTTAAAGCAGTGTTTGAAAGAGAAAATTGTATTTGAAAGGGGAAAAAAGTTGTTAGCGAACCTCGAACTGAAGACGGAATGAATATTTACTATTTTTACCTAACTTTGTAAAAACTTTCTAAAGGCTTCTACATTTATAATTGTATAATAAAACAATTATTGAATTCGGTTATCGCATGATATCAAGAATTATCAAGGCCTCTGTTTGATAACACAAACCTCGGCCTTGATAATTCTTGATATCATGTTCAACCTCATCCAATAATTGTATATTAAACAATGGGTCGTTTTCACGGTGGCCCCATTGGGGTGGTGAAGCAGTACGAAATGTTTGAATAAGAATAGAGTTAAATTCCCATAGGATAAAGATTGTGCACTAATATGGCCGCCATTTCATTGTTTCAAGACACCAATATGGCCGCCATGACGTCCGATGAAAACGATGTTTAAAGTGATTTCTGCGTGCATCCTTTGTTGACCTTGATCCATAGTGCTGTAATTGATCACAGAAGACGCCACAGAGCCTGGTTCTCATATGTCGCCGATCGTCGCCGACCTATGATTTAGATGCATGTTAAGTAAAAGAATAAAAGCACTGCTTTTCTGTATTGTGCTTTATTACTTGACATGCTGCTGCACTTCCCGTTTTAACATGCATCTAAATCACAAATCGCCGACGATCGGCGACATATGAAAACCAGGCTTCAAGAACAACAGTAACATGCACCACCTGACTTCGTCTCGTGTCATACTTTTTTGTTCTTTACACGCTGTGACGTCATCTGTGATCTAACTACAGTACATGCACGGAAAATGGAATCTATTTGTTAAGTGAGGTGTGTCAAACTAGAATACTCAGACGCTTAACGCTTTGATCGATCAAAAAATTTGGTCAGCAGCCTTGTCAATTTATTATAACCACCAAGGAACAAACCTGGCTTGTTTAATATTTGTAATAGCGTAAAAAAACTAGAGTGCTGGGTAGGCAGTGTTTAAGACAGAGCAAAGTGAAAAGTTGGTAAACTGCGGAGAATACTTTTCGCTACACGCAAACAAGTTGTTACAGGCTGTGTCCGACAAGGCTATCACCATCATGTATTCTCACTGGCTGTCCCAGATTGTTGACAGGTCTGTAACAGGTTGTTAATATTAAGCAAATACAACGCGAACGTCAAGGACAACGTCCTTAATACAATAGCATTTTCCTCACACAACAAAGAAAATGAATAATTTTTAGTCCCAAGAGTAATCCTTAACGCCGTTCCCGTGCACATACGTTATTCAGATAAATTTCACGTCTTTAGGACAACGTCACAGAATAAAGACAATACAGAAGGGCCACTCGGGTCGGAACCTTTGAAGTTTATGTCTCCGCGCATGTCGCATTACGCATGTTGCTCAGCCAGTAAACTGCATGTTCTGGCCAATAAGCACGCTGAACTGGCTGTCCTAGCCAGTAAACTGCATATTTTTGCATAAAAATACGAGGACACGTTGTACCGCTAAGTGGCCCTTCTGTATAGTCTTTATTCTGTGACAACGTTCACTCGTGGAACGGCGAAACCCGTAGTCGAGTTTGACTTCAAACTATGCAACGAAATCCTTTTAGAACTAGCTCTATAAGGTTTTGGATGTCGAAAAACATACTTTAAGTATTCAATACTACGTAAATGATTCGTAATTTCGTCATCCTAGCTTGCTTGAGCTCTCTGACTCCAACAGACCTGTGGCAAGTTGTTCCAACATCCTGTTACCATGCTGCAGCTAACAAATTGTTAAAAGACTGATGCTAACAAGGTTGTAGCAGCTTGTTGAATGAACAGCATTGTTACAACCTGTTAACAGCCTTGCTACCGAACTGTTGCAAACACATTGTGTTAAAATGCCTATGAAGCGAAAAATATTATTGTCTTAAATGAAAGAACTCTCAAAACGACCAAGTAGCATCTTTTGCAGATCTTCGTTTCCGTGCCTCGTTGTTGAGATATTTCAACACTTTATAATAAACACTTTGACGTCACACGTGTATGTGTATAATGAGTTACCAGAGAAGGTTCGGTATCTTTGCTATTATCAAACGAAATCAATTAAAAATCTGTATGTCTAATGCTGTATGCGAAATAGACGCACAGGATCGGCTTCGAAGTGATTTCGTTTGATAATAGCAAAGATATAGAACTTTCAACGATAACTCATTATACACGTGTGATGTCAAAGTGTTTAATTTGCATATCAAAGAAACTGAAATATCTCAATAACGAAGCACGGAAACGAAGATCTGCAAAAGATGTTACGTTGTAGTTTTAAGAGTTCTTTCATTTAAGACAATAATAATTTTCGCTTCATAGGCACTTTAACAAGCTGTGGGATTTTTACGTGTGTGGTTTATCTATCACTCACTTTAATCTTGTTATTTTTAATATTGCACCATCTTATCTTAATTTTTTCGTTTAAAGAACCGTGTCGTCAAAAAACAAAATCTGGCGAGTGCTGTTCCTTTCCGTTTATTTACCGTGGCAGACTCTACAACACTTGTATATCCACCAAGAATAATGAACCTCCATGGTGTGCACTGACCTCCAACTACGACATTGATTTCTTAAAGAGCGATTGCGTTTGAAAGGTAATGGTAAAGTGTCTACGAACTGAACATTTTATTACAGAAACATCCTCAGAGACATGAGAAAATTTTTCCATGATTTCTTATACTGAAAAATTCAACCGACAAATTTCGGCTGACTCGAGCGGGATTTGAACTCGCACCTTCGGGATTCCTGTCCACCACTCTACCTGTTGAGCTATCGACTGCCTCCTCCGCAGGCCCTCGTTGCATCATGGACAGGTCAATGATGCAATGAGGGCCTGCAGAGGAGGCAGAGCTATCAAGCCGCACAGGGATTGGAGGCGAGTTTTATCCAACTTAAGTGCACGAGATATTCTCGCGACAACTTAGGCCAAACGCTTTCAACAAGCATACTCACGCCATTCGTGACATCACAATCTGCAACTAGGTTTCAACCATTTTGCAAACTGAGTGAATGCGATTTAACCAATCAAAAGGCTCAAAACACCCCATATGACTATTAGTTTTCTATCCAGTCCTTTTACAACCCATGGTGACAGTGGCACATATAAAGAAATACCAAATGGTTTTCCGTGTTTGGATACTCTGATCCAAACATGCATGCACGCGGGAAATTGCGAGACTGGAGTAAAGCGAAAAAACCATTTGGTATTTCTTTTATAAAATAATCACAATTTCAAAAAATCGTTTTTCCGTGTTTGGATACTCTGATTCAAATACGGCAACTGACCAATCAGGGCTCGCGTAGTATACATGTTATTTTATAAACCTGTATCCCTTATATACGAGAGTACCCCCCGGGGTTTGAGGCCCTGTTGTTGTTGGCGGTGGCGTGTTATACTCCGTATGAGATAGACAGGAGTGACCTTAGTCAGTTACTGAAAGAGTGTGCTAAGCTGGTTTTTTTCTTTTTTTTTAGTAACCAAATTCCACATTACATTGCATAATAAAAGGTTGGTGGTAACTTCGGGGGCATTAGAACTAGAGACATTAGTTTACATTTAGTTTTGTTATGACAGTAGAATAACAACAGAGTATTACATTGCTGTTGTAATAGGGGTTTTTTATTAAGAATTTTTTAATCATATTACATTCTGAACACTCCAAAAGATGTTTTCTTCATTGGAGCATTGAGTGCGGCACTTAAACTTAGACCCAAGACTGTGCGTGTATCCGCTGGATCAATAACACCGTCGTCCCAAAGCCTGAAAGACAACGAGAAGCAATTTAAATATCGTGAACTGCGGGAGAGGCATTGGATTTTATTTTTATCAACTGGGGAAATATTTTTGGTCGTATTAAATGTGGCTAAATGTAATTTAGGCAAGGTAAAAAAGGAGACAATGGTAGTCAGCAGACACTCACATAATATATGGGGATTATCTCAGCGCTCATTAAAGTCTTGTCAGCGTGGTCTGAGCTTGACTGGTTTGTGCGCGCTTATAATATGTGGTATTATCTCAGCACTCATCAAAGTCTTGTCAGCGTGGTCTGAGCTTGACCGGTTTGCGCGCGCTATCTATGTAATAGATACTTGGTCAGCGGTCACTCATATATAATTTGTGGTGATTATCTCAACGCTCATCAGAGTCTTGTCAGCGTGGTCTGAGCTTGATTGGTTTTGCGCGCGCTGTTCATTGAGTTAATACGCGGGGATTCTTACTTTGCATTGTGTTGACCCACCCACCCACTCCTGATAGAATGCAAGGTAAGTATATATATTTCCACTGCTTGACAGTGTGACTGGTGCCTGGAGGTGGGCTGTGACGGGGTTGCCATGGTTACCTCTGATCAGGGGTGGCAGCCCCGTGGGGCTTGGCACCAATCCTCTAGTAACGTCTATTGGCGAATTATTATTATTATTTAATTACTTTATCACCTATATATTTACAACAAAAGAGACAAATATTAACAAATAAGAAAATACTTCAGGTGATTGGTGGTCAGACAGAGCAAAGCCCCATTTGAATTTGACTACCATATATTTAATATGTTTTATCTCGTCACATGCCTTCATTGTTTGAACAAACGCATTGAAACCTTTATCCAACTAATATGGTATACACGGGAACATAGGGGTACTCCAAACCGTTGGATGGATGAAACTGAATACCCTACCCAAGCTGCGAAATTACCGGAAATATCGTATGAAAAGCATACCGAAAATGTCCCCCTTGGTATGAAAAAATAAAATTGATAACCACGTATCACACTGCTGAAGGTTTTGATTATTGAAAATTTTTACACCATTAAAGTTTACCTGAGTGGATAATTAATCCAGTAAATCTAGGAAAATGAAATTGGCATAAAATCTGCCGCTAACCAAACACAATTTCTCTAGATACGCAAACCAGGGCCATAGGCAGGATTTTTTAGTCAGGACTCACTTTTCACTTTTCACCAAATTGTTCAGAAGTTCATTCCGAAGTTCGCTGGGAAGTTCAAAGCTCGTTTTAAACTATGCATTGGATTAACTTCTTGCCTTCTTGGTTCCTAGTAGCCGACAATCAATTGCCTAGTTCAAAACGAACTTTGAACACTTCCGAACATTTTGGTGAAAGTGAGTAGCAAGTGACTGTAAAATAATAGTTACTCTAACGGGATAAAGCGCGAACACAACGCGAAAATTCATTGTCAGAGTTATGATATTAATTAAACGACTAGTTTATTCTGTGACGTGTGACATTATAAAAATCATATTTTGGATTTTCTCGGGGGGGGGGGGGGGGAGTTGCCCCTGCTCCCCCCCTGATTTAAACTAGCGTGGTACATTATTAATAACTTGAAAGCATGTTGCAATACTGGTATTTATTTACCTGGCGCTAGAAAAGTACGGATGACCTTCTTTTTCGAATCGCTTCAATATTGGTGTTTTTAAAGTTGCTTCTTCTTCAGCTGTAAACTAAACAAACATTAATAATTCATGAGGAAAACACAAGAAATCAGTAGCTTGTCAGTGATTTTATACCTGATAAAACTTATTGACCCCAAAAAGCATACTAATAACATTACATAATGAAACATGGTTGACGGTTGCAATGTAGGAAAGTCCTTCCATCGTCGAACCACAACACGTTTATGCATAGTTAATAGAAAATATACACGGTTTGGGAATCCAGCAAACTTCAAAGCAGTTAACAATCAAGCTGCGATTCATGTTGAAAGGAACATGAAGGTGCCAAATCCTTTGTTTTAGGTTTATTAATATTTCAACAGTACGGTTGAGTGATTGAACCCAAACGTTGCTATTGGATGATTGCTTCATTATACAGAAAACACAATATGTCCAGTAACCGTGAAAGTGCACAAATTTCCTTAAACCTGAACAAAAACATAAAACAATGACTTTTGTTGAGCTTCCAAACCACGTATATTTTCTATTAACTATGGTTTATGTCACCCTCTAAGGCCTGCGCCAAACGTCGCACAATAGACGAATTTAAATCGAATTAACTTCGTTGGTAATGCGACGTCGAATATAATTGGACTCGTGGAGCCTGAAAACGACTTCTTGAAAACTAAACTAATCTTATTTATACTGGATAGCTCTATCAGTTAATAGCTAACTGTTCTCCCTAGAGGTCCAGTAAGGGCCATCCCTCATTGGTCCAGTGTTTCTACAGAAGGAAACAGGAGTAAGTACCTGGAGGAAACCTGCGATGTTGGGTAGAGTCAAACTGGAAGCACTCTTCTCGCATGCGGCCAAGGTGAAATTTTAATCAGATAACTGCTGAGAGCAGGAATTGAACCCGGGTCGCAGAGGTGAAAGGCACGTGCGCTAACCACTGTGCCACCAACACCCCGAAAACATGGCGCCGAATAGTCACAGAGAGAAGAGAAACATTTAGTTCGATGCGACGATAATTCGTCGTGTTACTCGAACACGCATTATCCGACTCAGTCGAATTTAATCGAGTTATACGTCGCAGTTTCGTCGAATAAAATTCAAACAATTAAATTCGTATAAATTAATTAACTATTGTGCGACGTTTAGCGCAGGCCAAAGAAAGTCTCATGAGATAACAGGATATTTCATTTACTACATTACCATGCATGTCCACATATTTTAAAACTAACCTCCTTCCCCTCTCGCCGTCGTTGTTCTCTTGTAATGGTTGCTAAAACCGTAGCAGCTTGCTCTCCTCCCATAACTGAGATTCGAGAGTTCGGCCACATGAACAGAAAACGAGGACTAGAAAAACACAAGATGATAATGAACGATAGATAGTAGACTGATGGTAAGTGCGAGAGGCCCTGCTGCTGTAGCTGTGGTGGTGGTGGTGGACAGTTGTGGTGAGTGCTGTTGTGGTGGTGCTGTGGTTTGTGGTTATTTAACTCAGTGAACTCCAATCTCCAGATCTGGCACTCTAACTATATATCACGTCCGATTCAATCTCCTACACTGTGCTTTTGAGGGGTCAGTTTACAGGGACTGAATATAGTTGACTTCACTTTCTGTCCCCAGAGTTAGCGTTTACGTTATGTAAATTGAGTTCACACTACGTGTGAGCACGATCATGCATTTTCATTTCACAATAACAATAGGGCCATTTAAATGGCAGAAAATAAATACTGTTTTTCCCACCGCAGTGGCGAGAACTTGGCACTGGCAGCCGCGGGATAAACATTTCCCCATGTATACACTTTTGCCTGGGTAACTCGGCATAGCGAGATGAATTTTCTATACTCGTCCAGGTAACTCTCTTTCGTATAAACATAACGTAAAGTTTATCCCGGCATACCTGGCCCTAAGTCGCGACTAAAATACGAACAGGGTTGAAAGCTAGTCCAAAATAAGTCGCGACTTATTAGAAATTGATAGTTTATACGAGTGTGTTCGCGTCTTAATTAAGATACGACTTATTTTCTTCCGTTCAAATGGCCCTAATATTTCTTTCAGTAAATTACGCCGTACCTATACGCACGACCACACATTCCGTAGTTTCCTGCTCCAAAACTCCCGCCAACAATAACGGTAAATTTCGGTACTTTAGCACAAGACACAGCAGTCACCATTTTAGCTCCATGCTTTGCTATTCCTCCAGCTTCATATTCTCTTCCAACCATAAAACCTACACAGAACGAACACCATTTATTTCATATTGTGCAGTGCAGTGCAGTGCAGTGCAGTGCAGTGCAGTGTAGTGTAGTGCAGTGTAGTGCAGTGTAGTGTGTCATGTCATGTAATGCAGTAATGCAATGTAATGCGATGTGATGGAATGTGTGTGATGGACGTGCGTGATGTGACGTCATGTGATTCAATATACTATATGTTAATAATAATTGTCAGTTGTTTGCTGTACAAGCTGTGTTAGTTAGTAATACTCAGAAAAACTCTAAGCGGGACTCGAACCCGCTTTTCTGAGTATTACTAACTAACACAGCTTGTACAGCAAACAACTGACAATTATTGCTAACATCAAGCTGCACTTTCTGAAACTAACTATATGGTAATAGCTGAACACGTTACTAAAAGTGTTCTGTATCTTACCTGTTATATTTTGTAAGAACACTAATGGTATTCCACGTTGGCAGCATAATTCAATAAAATGCGTTCCTTTTAAAGCCGACTCAGAAAATAAAACACCATTATTGCCTAAAATACCAACTGGGTAACCATGGATACGCGCAAAACCTTTGGAGAGAAAAAAACAAAACAACAACACTCAGGGCCGCCGAGAGAAATTTTGGGCCCCTGGCCAAAACATATTTGTGCGCCCCTACCCCCCTTCACGTTTGTCATATTTTATCAAACCATAAAAAGAACCCATGGTAGTGAATTGAAAAGGCTATAGAGGGCCCCATGACACTAATAAAGTAGCCTGCGTCGCAGCCCGACTTTACTTTAAACCCGTAAAGTAAAGTCGGGCTGCGACGCAGGCTATAATAAAGCAGTACAAGAGCCACCATGACAGTGACAAATTAATCCAATTAGAGACTCAATGCAATGTAATAATGATCAACACTGAAACTTCAGTTGTTGATTATTATAGAACTGAATTTATTGTTTAACAGTTCAGATAATGTATTCTTTTGCTTCGTTTCATTAAAAATAGGCCCCTTTCGACCAGGCTGATGACCAGGCTGATCCCCCTTTTCGTCAGGCCTGACAACACTCGAAGACAAAAAAAACACGATTCGAAATATAGTTTCTCTGTGACGAAGGGCCTTCGCTGGAAACGTTAGACATCGTTACCTGTTTAGGCAGTACAGATCCAACCTTACTATATTTCGATTCGTGTTTCAACACTGCCTACCTGCTTTGATTTTACAAAAAACATCGAGGGGCAAAGTACTCCAAAAAATTCCAAAAGAAGTGTACGAGACTTTCGGACTTCGAAAAGTCCTTAGATTTTCTCATCGGACTTTTTGTGAATTTTTTGCGGACTTTTCCGGACTTTTTGTGAAACTTATTAACGATATTTTCTCTTTATTTTTCATGTTGTGGCCAAGCTTTAAGTGAAACTGGGAAATAATAAAGGCGTAGGAGCCAAATGGGAGAATAGTAGGGAAATATATTCATAAAAACAGTCAAATATGAAAATACAAAAAGTTTTAAAAAAATTACAAAGTACTGCAGGAATTCGTAGGAGAAAGTGCAGATTTCTTCGGATTTTCTGGGAATTTTGATCAGTTGAGTCGGAATTGAGTCGGATTTTATGGATTTTCAAAGGATTTCCATGGATTTTCAATAATTTTGGGGGATTTTTGGATTTTTAAAATTCCGCTGGACTTTTCGCGGACTTTTCGTCGAAGTGTACGGGATTTTTGGAGTGCGTTGCCCCTCGAAAAACACCATGTTACTTACTTAACCTATCGCTACAACACACAACATGTATAATATTCATTTCATTTTAAGGATGCGTAAGTTATGTAAGACCTATTCTGAACTATAGCGCATACTTGCTACGGACTGTTGTCTGTTGATAAAAAAATCTTCTGTCAATATACAAATAGCTCTTTTTCCGCTTTTTGCGTTAGGTACCATAAAATAATCGCGTTATCAATCAAACAAGACATCAACCTCGTACCCGAGTTCTTATCTCCTCTCCCCTGCCCCCGCCCACCACTTCGGGGGGAGGGGAGAAAAGAACCTGGGGATGAGGTTGACATGCCACTGACCGGTAACTAACGTGTTTCCATACATCTCTTTAAATTCATCAAATCTACTTCCATCAACTATGCGAGCAATAACCTGCAAAAAATTCCAACAATGAATTATTTTGCATGGTTGTTTTTTTGGTGGTGGTGGTGGTGGTGGTGGTGTTGGTGATAGTGATGGAGATGGTCGTGATGTTGGTGGTGGTATTATTATTGTTGTTGTTGTTGTTGTTGTTGTTGTTGTTGTTGTTGATGGTGGTGGTGATGGTGATGGAGATGGTGGTGTTGGTGGGATGGTGTTGTTGGTGTTGGTGTTGGTGATGGAGATGGGGGTGGTGATGGTGTTGGTGGGATGGTGTTGGTGGGATGATGGTGTTGGTGGTGATGGTGTTGGTGGGATGATGGTGTTGGTGGTGATGATGTTGGTGGGATGGTGGTGCTGGTGATGGTGGTGCTGGTAATGGTGGTGCTGGTAATGGTGGTGATGGTGGGGTGGTAATGATGGTGGTGATGGTGGGATGGTGTTGGTGATGGTAGTGTTGGTGTTGGTGGGATGGTGGTGCTGGTGATGGAGATGGTGGTGCTGGTGTGATGGTGTTGGTGGGATGGTGTTGGTGGTGATGGTGGGATGGTGTTGGTGGGATGGTGGTGGTGGGATGGTGGTGCTGGTGCTGGTGGGGTGGTGGTGGTGGGATGGTGGTGAAGGTGGTGATAATGGTGTTGGTGGGATACCTGTCTAATATCGTAAGATTTCTTTAGGTTATCTCCCACAATGCCATAAATATCATCTGCAGGATACAGGGGATCTTCAGTTGGTTCCACTGTGACCTAAAAGAAATATTATATCTTCTGTACATCGTTTTCTGGAAAAGAATGTATTTTATAGAATGAAGAAATTCTTTGGTCCTTCTTCCATCCCTCCCTTCATCCACTGTAGTTTTAAAACAATTGATAACATACCGATAACGTTTTGGAATAATTTAAATTCTTGACACATTGTCTAGCTATATGTAATGCATGTGCATCGTCCAACGCGTAATGATCTGTTACCCCCGAAGTCCTGACAAAAATACAAAAAAACCCGAAGTTAAATACACTACTGTTTTTACAATGTCTACAATACTTGGGCTTTACAACGTGTGAAAAACCGGTAACTTTCTGTAACTTTTTGTGTAAAACGTTCTTTCTTTTTTCAGGTGCACTTGTGCGACTAGACGTCAATTTTAGACGCGCGGCTAAATATCTTAGTTGCACAGTAAAATGTTGCGCGCGTAGCTGAAAATGTTGCGCACACAGCTGAAAATGTTGCGCGCAGCTGAAAATGTTGCGTGCCGAGCTGAAAATGTTCCGCGCACAGCTAGAAATGTTGCGCGCGCAGCTAGAAATGTTGCGCGCACAGCTAGAAATGTTGCGCGCACAGCTGAAAATGTTGCGCGCACAGCTGAAAATATTGCGCGCACAGCTAGAAAAGCTGAAAATGTTGCCCGCGCAGCTAGGCGCAGAGCTAACAATCTTAAAAGTTTGATGTTGATAATTCTTTGCATAGTGACAAATTGTAATAGAAGCGAGAGCTTGTGGAAACCCCACGTTTATTATTTATTGCTGAACTTTCGACCTGCTGACTCAGATCTTGATCAGAGCTTGCTCAACAATAAATAATAAACGTGATGTTTGCACAAATTTTCGCTTCTATATTATATTAAGCTTGATGTTCTAAAGAAGTGCTTCGCTTCGTAATTCTGGCTTACCCACAATGCAAGTCAGCACCTCCCAGCTCCTCGGCAGATACAACCTCACCAGTCGCGGCTTCCACCTTGAGAAAACACAAAACATTTTGGATTGTGAAAGACCTCGAACTGTTACACCTTAACAATACTAGGGAGAAATATTGAATCCGCAAAACTTAAGGTGAAGTAATAGGAGCAAAAAATTGCTGCAACATTGTTGCGTTGCAAGTTGAATAGCGTTGTTGCACGTATTACCACCCACCTTAAACATTGTGACGCAACAACGATTTTGTTGGAAGTTGAAAAGCGTTGTTGCACGTATTACCACCCACCTTAAACATTGTCACGCAACAATGATTTTGTTGGAATTTGAAAAGCGTTGTTGCACGTATTACCACCCACCTCAAACATTGTCACGCATCAATGATTTTGTTGGAATTTGAAAAGCGTTGTTGCACGTATTACCACCCACCTCAAACATTATCACGCAACAATGATTTTGTTGGAAGTTGAAAAGCGTTGTTGAACGTATTACCACCCACCTTAATCATTGTCACGCAACAGTGATTTTGTTGGAAGTTGAAACAGCATATTGCAGCAAGTAGAACTGGAGTCTACTTTTTTCAACAAATTTTTTCAACTTGCAACAAAATCATTGTTGCGTGGCAATGTTTAAGGTGGGTGCACGGGTAATACCTGCAACAAAGTTGCGTTGAAAGTTGAAGAAAAATGTTGCCCGTATTACTTCACCTTAAAGGTAGAGGGCAATTTTCCCGTGCAATACCCCCACCCCCGTTAAATTCTCTGCAATATCTTTGTTTAACAAATTACAGAAATGAAACTATTAAGCTACAGTGTATTTATAATCTACAGTTTTGCTTGAATTTTCTTTTGATATTTGCTCAATGTCACTCCCTCCCCCCACGACAATACCGACTATTATTATTATTTCTCGTTTATTTCGCTTCTTGTAATTACAGGATTAAATTGTAAGCGATTTACAAGTTACTTAAACTATTTTATGCTTATACTAGGATAATTTTATTTACAAAAATATATATATATACATATATACTATGTGAAAGGAAGATATTGTAAGTTAAAATTATTGTTACTATTTATATCTATATGTTAAAAATTTTTTGCATCTATCAGTCCGGATCTTTCTTACTCCTATTTGGTTTTGGTTTCCTGATCTTAAGGTATAACCGTGCGTGTTCGTATAGGATGTTTTCGTTAAATGATGTAGAGTATGGGACGGATCTTTAAGTTTATTCATATACTTCTTACATAGGTCTACTCTCCTGTCCTTAAGACTTTCTAAATTAGAGGTCTTTAATGCTTCGCCATAGTCACTACCAGGATATATAATTCGGAGGGCCCTTTTCTGTACTCTTTCTAGTTTGTCGCTTAGGTACTGTGAGAGGTCAGACCAGGCTTCAACAGCATATTCTAGAACAGGTCGAATCATGGACCTATACACTAGAACAAGTTCTCTTTCCTGCAATCCAGCTTTCTTTAGTACTCTTAATGCATACAATCTTTTACACGCCTTTTTAGTTTTATCATCAACTTGCCTATTCCATTTAAGATTACTTTCGAGCATAACGCCTAACAATTTGTACGCATCAACGGATTCTATTTGGGTGCCATTAACGACTATATCCCTACTTAATATATTCGGGTTTGTCATAAAATTTACAAACATCTCCTTACATTTCTTGGGGTTTAACTTCATTTTATGATCTATGCAATACTGTTGAACTTCTCTTGCTACCAAATCCATCACGCTTATTGAGTTCCGCGGGATTGTTTCTACTACGGCTAAATCGTCGACAAACTTTGCCCTTCCTGGCCAATTTTTAACCAAGTCGTTAACCATTATTACAAACAATAACGGGCCTAATTTTGTGCCTTGCGGTATTATACCATATCAGCATTCTGATTGGCTGATGCTTTATACCATATCAGCATTCTGATTGGCTGATGGTTTTCGCGCCATAAACTCATTCAACCCATGTTGAAGAAGCAAAGTTTCTTCGCGTTTGAAGACATTGAAAATGCTTGCTTTACTCGTGAATTAGGGTGTTAAAAAACAAAGATAACAACCAAGAACTTCATTGATTCAATAATTAGGAAGGTGGGTGAAACGACAATATGCAAATGGTGTGCTAAATTTTGACAGAAAACGCCGAGGACGAAGCGGTGACGACGTCAGCTATGTCGACGACTTTCAGTCGGCTCTCGAAAAACGTGAGCCTCGGCCCTCAAGGACGAAAAGTCCGGCACTAAAATTTTGGAGATGACCAACGACAAACCTACAAGAGGTTTAATATAGTCTAGTCTAAGTTTTGACAGAAAACGCCAGGACGAAGCAGCGACGTTGACGACTTTCAGTCGCTCTCGAAAGACGTTATGAACTTCAAGGATGAAAAATCAGCCACAAAAGGACGTTGTAATATCTGTTGTACATGGCCATCATTGCCAGACCTACATTTAGTATAGCGAAGAAGTTTTGTCAATATTCTTACCAACGGAGGCCCTGCTAAAAATATATTTCCTTGGTTTTTCACAATAATACTTTCGTCAGCCATTGCAGGAACATATGCGCCTCCTGCTGTACAAGACCCAAGAACGACTGCAATCTTAAAGCAAAGAGAAATAAATATTGAATTTTCAATTGAAAGCAAAACAAGCAATTCACATAGCGATTAATTTTCCAACAATTATTTCAGGAAACGTTGTAAACAGAAATTAAAAGTTTACCTGAGGAATGGCCTTTGAAGACATTGTTGCTTGGTTATAAAATATTCTTCCAAAGTGGAATTTATCTGGAAAAACTTCATGTTGAAGGGGTAAGTAAGCACCACCTGAATCAACTGTAAGATAATTGAAGTTATTTATCTAGTAAATTGTTACTTTATCATTACGTTATCAATATATAGTTGTTCTAATTATCAATATATTATACACTTAATGTCTGCTCCCGAGGGAAACAGTTAGTTTTGTTTTCCCGAGAGTCTTGATATTTCCCGAGACGAAGTCGAGGGAAACATCGAGACTCGAGGGAAAACAAAACTGTTTCCCGAGGGATCAGACATTAAGTGTTTTGTCATATAGCTTGAGTTTCGCTGAATAATTTCGACGTTTATCAAGGGAAAGTACACAAAAGACAAACGCTACTGGCTTACCAAAACATTTCGCCTGGCTCCGTTTCACTTCAACCCAACAAATATGAGTCTCAGAACAAAAGAACAGCAATACATTTCTCTAGTTAATCTTCACACATGCTTTGAAGACCTATAAATATTCTTTTTTTCGTACCAAACAAGCTTTTGTTTATAGGATGCGGTGAAGAGTTCAAAGTTTTAGCGGTCAACAATTGAAAACTTATTGACCGAGCAGGCAATAAGTTCTCAATTATTGCCCGCTCGGTAGACATTGAAATTTAGCTAAGGTCATGTGACCACAAACCAACCAATGACAGTCATCGATGCATCGAGTGAAACTCTAGCTATATAACAAAGTAAGTTGTTCTAGTTAAGACAAAAATGGCATTAGAATTCTAATCCAACTTTAACCTAGCCTGCGTAGCTGGCGGTTTTAAGGGGTTGGGTCTTGCTGAAGAAGCGGGCGAGGGAGAAAAGGTGGGCGGAAGAGCGCGCAACTTTAACCCAGAAGATTATTAACCAGCTGAAGCAAATGTTTTTAATTAGCATCAATTTTAAATATATTTGTTCACAACCTAGAACTTTTTTTCCCAAGATTTTTCAAAATGTGGTTTTGACAATAACAAATTATATCAGGCAATCAGATTATCTCATGGTGACTTGAATATTGGCAAATCGATCCGATTTGATAAAATATAATATAAAAGGTTTTTGCCACCTTATTTGCTACCAGGCTGCTTAAAAGCTTAAAACATTAAAACAGGGTAGACCTAATTTTCTGAATGAAATCAACTGTTACCCAGATTAAAACTAGTCTGTATATAGTGAATACTGTTACATACCTAAATAAATACATGGGAGGTGGTTTTGTTTTGCAATTTCCTGAGCTCGGACATGTTTTTTAACAGTCATTGGATAATATGTTCCTCCTTTGACAGTTGCATCATTTGCAACAATCATGCACTCAACACTACAATGTTTGAAAGAAAAATAAGAGTCATTAAATGCTCTTTCCTCATATCTGATCAATTAACAGCTGTTACTTTAGGATGAAGTGGCATGCAATTTGCTGAATTTAGTTTTACAGTCAAAATGGAAATACCTTCCCACTTCCGTTTCTGTAGTTGATTGTGTATTACTGTATTTCTGTAGCCGCTATTGAAGCGTGAGGAAAGTCTAGCGATAAAAGTCGCCAATTCTTGATGTATATTCGTCTGTTGGTATCGATTTAGGATAAACATCCATTGTATTATGATTAAATGCCATTTAAAGCTAAATTATACTATTTATGTACAGTTTTCAACAAAAAAATTTTCTCAGGCTTCGGTATCGGCTACAGAAATACAGTAATATGCAACGAACTACAGAAGAATAAGTGGGAAGGTATTTCCATTTTGACTGTAAGAGGAATTTGTTGCAAATAATTACAAATGAAAAAAAAAAGTTGCAAAAAGGAAAGGAAAATATTTAAAGGTGATGTACAGTCCGTTCTGCGCATGACCGCAATGTGGTCCCCTCAAAACAACATTCGTAGATAATTACATGAAGTACTCAGCTCACTGTAAACCGTTAGGCCGAACATGGTAGAAAACCAAGCGATTTGGAGAGAGTATCTCCTCGGATTTCTTCTATTTCTTCTGAAAATGTTTTGTTTTGGGTACAAGTAATGAATGGGAATCAAGAAAAGCTTACAATCTTGAATAAGGTATCAGTATTTTTTTGCAAATAAAGATGTAAACATTAATTTCGTACATGCGCAGAACGGACTGTATGTCACCTTTAAGAAATGCACTCTGGTGGTTAAGATAAAATCCCAATGAAGTTTTACACCAACTTTACAAAATTAGATAATAAAAATTATCAACTACATCATACAATTTAAATTAGACAAAGATATGAAATGAAATAATGAAGTAATACTAAACTGACATGAGTGAAATGACATAAAAAGAAATGAAGTAAAATCAAATGATATTAAATTATGAAATAAAGTGAAATATTAAAATTAAAAATGAAATAAAATATGGTTAAAGAAATGAAATTATTAAATGACTAAAATGAAGTGAAATGGAATATGAAATATATAAGTGAATTAAAATGAAAAAAATGATCATCATTACCCTGATACTCTTCCTATCCCAGTAATAATGCCAGCTGCTGGCACTTCCTGGTCACCATATAGTTTATACGCAGCAAGATGAGATAACTCAAGAAATGGTGAACTGCAGAACAAAAACAACAAAACATAATTCGGTTGCAAACTTTCAGTTGAATAGTACATTGAATGATCATGCACATTGTCATCATCTGGTCCAGCTTAAGGCAATAGGATAGTTGACTTGTATCCAGTTGTCTCTGGAAATATTTGAGGTTTGCAGTGCCTGCAAACTCCCCCATATTAATTTAACGACTGGTTGTAGCCTACCACACATGGTTACGTTGACCTGGATTATATACAGTACAGTATTACCGTATACAGTACATGTATTTAATATATACAAATTCTCATATATTATGGCTGCTATGTACAGTATTTGCTGTATACAGTCCTTTTCATTTGACGCCTGCGGTTGCACGCACACACTCCGGCACACGCGCAAACTCAACTAGGCGTGCTATTTGTCGCACGCGTGAAAGGCCATGTTCAATTGTTCATTCACATTGCAATTGTGAAAATGTGTGAAAGTTTCAGTAACGTCACAACGTTTATAAGGTCTCACAACGTAACATAAGGTCTCACAACATAACGTAAGGTCTCACAATGTAACGTAAGGTCTCACAATGTAACGTAAGGTCTCACAATGTAACGTAAGGTCTCACAACGTAACGTAAGGTCTCACAATGTAACGTAAGGTCTCACAATGTAACGTAGGGTCTCACAACGCAACGTAAGGTCTCACAACGTAACGTAAGGTCTCACAATGTAACGTAAGGTCTCACAACGTAACGTAAGGGCTCGTAACGTAACGCAAGATCTCAATGTGTAACGTACGTAACGTAAGGTCTCACAACGTAACGCAAGGTCTCACAGCCTAACGCAAGATCTCACAACGTAAGGTAATAAGGTCTCAGGTAGTAGGTTTACGTTTTACAACTAAACTAACACGCTAAAGCGAAAGATAACGTCTTAGTCTTACAATGAATATCAAGCAACACAGCTTTCTTTTTCAGATGTGTAGAAAATATAAAAGTTAGGTGAACATATTTCTGTGCTGTAATTGATCAGTTTTAACGCACGTGCGATTCGCACGCGCAAAATTATTTACGCTTGCGAACCGCACACGTGCAGTTTTCCTTACGAAAAGGACTGCTGTAGTACCATTATTATTAGTCTGCATACTACTGTAAATGAAATGACTGTTTAATCCTTCAAATGAGAACTTCTGGTAGTCAAATTGACTACCAGGCATTTGACAGTGAGCCATGAAATCATCTGGTGTTAGACAGAGTAAAATAACAAAGGGGCTCGTTTTGGCAGTATATATAAATATACATATATATATATATATATATATGTATACATTTTAAGACCAAACCGGGACCAGTTGCGAAAAATGCAACTAGTTACACAGGCCTTCCGGTAGGAATTGAACACATTCTACATTCGAATTTTCCTTCACCAAAAATCCCTAGAACACGCTATGTAGTCGAGTGAAATGCCCAATATTACTTCTAATAAAGCCAATTCTCTCCTGGCATTACCACCTTAATGTATACAGAACTCGCGATCAAGCTCTCCGCAATGGCCTCTGTGGCTCAGTGGTCAGAGCATTGCACTAGAATCGCAAGGTCATGGGTTCAATTCCTACCGGAAGGTCTGTGTAGTTGCATTTTTCGCAACTGGTCCCGGTTTGGTCTTAAAATGTATACATTCTACACCCGAATTTTCCTTCACCAAGAATCCCTTAGAACATGCTATGTAGTCGAGTGAAACAGATTATAATCAGTCCTATTTTCCATCAAGGTTAACTAGCAAATATACTTACCCAGGATCTAGTAAATTAGTTACTCTGTCTCGAGGTAACATCTTTCCTCTTGAAGTGTGTCGAGTCCTGGCATTTTCATCTCCACCTTATTGTACATCACATATATAATTAATATTCAGTACATATAAATTCAAAATATGTTAAGATTATATAGTACAAACTGTATTATATATATATATATATATATATATATATATATATATATATATATATATATATATATATATATATATATATATATATATATATATATATATATATATATATATATATATATATATATATATATATATATATATATATATATATATATATATATATATATATATATATATATATATATATATATATATATACATGTAGAATGAATTTCAGTGGTAAGTGAAACACAGGGCGTCAAGGTCACATGATTATCTTTCTTATATACAGTAAGCTCATTGTTTGTTTAAACTCGTTACATTTCTCTCTGACGAAGGGCCTTCACTCAAAACATTAGAAGCTTGTTCAATAATTTCAGCAGTACTCAAACCTTATTATATTCAATTTATATAGTCTTAGTAGTAGGTTTGATTATCAACAGCAGGGGCGTAGGAAGCTTGATAAAGTTAGGGGGGCCAAGTCCCATGAGGCACCACCATGGTTGGCGCCGAGCAGTAAAATTTTGAAAATTTGGAGTCTCTAGATCGCCGGAAATGGCATTTTCAGAGTCTCCTCTACCTCTTTCGTTAGGCCCTTTCATTAATTCTTTCATAATTTGTGAGTCTCTTGCTATTTGTGAGTCAGGATGGATTATTATTATTAATTGGCTGATCAGGGCAATCGAAGTCGCACTTATAATGCAATTTTTTTAAATTCAA
The DNA here is from genome assembly GCA_964035015.1 of Corallium rubrum. Taxonomy (NCBI): domain Eukaryota; kingdom Metazoa; phylum Cnidaria; class Anthozoa; order Scleralcyonacea; family Coralliidae; genus Corallium; species Corallium rubrum. Next base: position 1,891,902 of record OZ036005.1, on the reverse strand, counting down.
TTATTTTTGGGGGGGCTGAAAGCTATTCCAGCCCCCCTTTATAAAATATTGGGGGCCCGTGGCCCCTCCGGCCCCCTGCTTCCTACACCCCTGATCAACAGTATCTTCGAATTTTGTGTGAAAGGCGCAATCATACTCTAACTGTGCTATACCATGTTTGCCATATTTTGTAGCCTGCTAATGCAGACTCTTCGCATTGCACCCTGGGAAAATGGATGCGAGAGAAGAGTCTGCTATTTAACACTGCTATTTGTGTCCCATCAAGTTTATGCAAATTACACGTAGTTATATTTTAACGAGCTGGATGAGTGTTGTTATGTGAAATTTGTTTTGTCAGCTAATATTTTAAAAAGTTTAGCTTCAAACTTCACAAAATTTACAAAGACTGGCATTTTGAATGTGTTCTTTCTGCTCATGCATGTAAATGAATCTACGTGAAAGATTTTGAAAAGGCTACAAGTATTGGCGAAATGTATCTAACAGATAATAAATTTTACCGAAATGTCTGGCCATGTCTGATTGCATAATTTGATTCTTTTCAGTAGCCAATGAGAGACAACTACTGTACCAAAATCTGGCAGCATAATTGGGACACAATTAGCGGTGTTAAATAGCAGACTCTCGCATCCATTTTCCCAGGGCACAATGTGAAGAGTCTGTATTAACAGGCTATATATTTTGCTACTTTACCACATTTTGCTTGCACATGGCTAGTTTTGCTTGCTAGTGGTATATCAGTCTAATAATTAATAACACCCCCACATGCATGCACAGTCATCATCAAATACCAGTGGCTGTGGTGCTATATATTGGAGGGGTTAATTCATCAAATTGAATGATAGGGGTAAATAGTATTCCAACCCCCTTTAGAAATGTTTAGGCAATTTTTAGGATATAGTGGGGGAGGGGTTAGCTCCCTCATCAGAAATATTGGGGACTATAGCCTCCCCCTGTTCCACCATGCTTGACAGTGCACCATCATTGCAAAATGCATGCTCAGATGACACTCATCTTTCAGGTTTCCTATTAGACCTTCAGAAACCTGCAGATCTTGCAAAGGTTGAAGGTGCCAAACCCTAGAATTACAATCTGTACAGTACACTTATCATGCCATCATCCAGGGGGGGGGGGGGGGGGGTTGGCTTGTTGAGTGCCGAAGGCACAAGAACCCTCTAGGGCATTTTGAGGTCAGTTTTACTACATCTGTGTTAGAGAGTAGAAAACTTGTGCTTTGACGTCGAATCATTAGAGGGGGCCCCCTGCTTCCAGCGAATAAGGGGGCACCAGCCCTCACACCCCCCCTGCTTCTACAGCCATGTCCAATACCTTTTTTAATGGTCTCTGTTAAACCTCTCAAGTGGTTTACAAGCTGAACCATACTTGCTTTATTATCCTATAAATATATAGTTTGAGTTTATTGTAAGGAAACATGAAAGATCACAGAATTACCTACATCAGATATTTTACATATTGGCACAGTACATGGCATACCTGATTTTCATCAAATAATTACCTGAAATTCCTTGCTAGATCGATCCACTTTTGATTTAATAACATTAGCCTGAGAAACATCATGGAAATATTTATGCTGCTTAAAAAATCTTTGAACATTTATATTTCTAAATCTCACGATTGACTTCATTTTATTTGCGTGGATACTGAAGTCTAACATGAAGTAGCTAGAGTGCTAAGAGGGAAAGCCGCTGGCGGGAATTTTTTGTTCCGCCCACGTTCGTCACGCCAGCGGCTTTCTTTCTTAGTACTTCGCTACTTCATGTTAGATATCGCTATGCTGCGGAAGAGAGAGCAAAATGGCCTTGAATAGAGGAAAAAAAGTTGCAGTTCTTGGTGCAGGAATATGTGGTTTATCAACTGCAGTACGTCTTCAAGATGCTGATTCATCTTTGGATATAACAATTATTGCTGACAAGTTTTCTCCTCATACAACAAGTGATGGAGCTGCTGGATTCTGGGAACCATTGTTTATGAAGGATACTCCATTGGAAAAACAAAGGTTCATTTTATATTCATATTAATTTTGCACTATATACAGACTGAGACCTCGTTTACACTAGAGCAAAAGTATCCGGATTCACATTGTTTTTCATCCTCATGGGAATAAAAAACAATGTGAATCCGGATAGTTTTGCTCTAGTGTAAACGGGGTCTCAATGACAGTAGTTTATAACCGTACTGAATGTTGTTGGAGGGCCTACACACCTAAAAAACGCCACAGTCTGTTACAGCCTGTTGCAGCTTCAGGTCTGATACAGGTATGATATCATAGCTGTTACAGGCTGTAGACGTCCACAGACTGTTCAGAACTGACAGCATCAGACTGCAACAGACTGTTGGTCTGTCAGTGCTGTATCAGTCTGATATAAAAGAATGATACAGGTATGTTGACAACAGATCTGTAGCCGTCTGTAAGAACAGGCTGTAACAGCTATGATGGGGCAACAGCACTGATGGAAGCTGTTGGTATCAGATAAATCAGGACTGACGATATCAGCACTGTAACAGCCACGTTGAACAGGTTGTGTCAGAGCTGTTGGAAACTGCGTGGATTTTCCCGCGGTAACAGGCGTGTCGCGACACGAATTTTTCGTGACTTCGTCAGCAAAAAAAGACAAGAGACTGAAGAGTTTGCTGAGCGCTTTGTAAAACAGTCTGGCATGGAAAAACAAACAACAGTTATTGATGAATTAACATAAAAAACTTTGGATGTTTATTTCAAACTTTGATGTCTTTTTGCGAATGTTTTTGTGGCGGAAATTACGTGCAACAAGTGTGTGAGTTTTGTACAGACTCAGCCCAGAATGTCTTGATGAAAATGAAAAGCGGAAAATCGTCACTCACTGTTCTCGTTGGACATGACTCTGGAGATATAACAGAAAGTTTGTTTCAGCAGTATGTACAATACTAATTTGAAAGCTTGTGAAGCTCGTTTCTTCCCAAAACACTGGTATTGAAACAAGGCAAAATTGGACAACTCTACCAATGTTATGGCGTCAGCAAGACAGCAACTGGCTGCAATTCTAGCTGCACACAAAGCTTAGGGTAAGTTTTAAAATCTAGTAAACTGGTCAAATGAATGATAGTACAAAAAGATTAAGTTAGAAATGAAATTTCTGGATGTAAATAATTCTGTTGTTTTCCAATATTGTTGGACATGTTTTAAATATATTGCACAAAACTATAGAAAATAAGATTTATTTGTTTTATGTTGGACAGTCAGATCTTATATATAACCACAAATCGATACACTGTAGGGGTGCACCACCGTGGGGTATTATTAAATGTCAAAGAAACATGCCAGTATTTTATTATATTTTCATATTTTTTAAATGCACACAGCAAAGCCATAATCCAGAAAATATAATAACTATAAAAATAGTTATTCAGGTGTCAAGACTAACATTTCATTATTTCTTTACAATTATTGTTTTTCTTATATATATTATTATTTATTTATACAGGTATCTAGCTGAAGTCTTAAGCCATAACTATATGGGGACAGAACATTGCACAGGTAAAACTGTTTCCCAGTACATAACCAGGGTTCAAAATGCAGGAAATAGTGTTTCAGAGACCCTAGAAATCAAAAAATTTTTTGGGTGGCATGCCCCCACACCCCCTAGGAGATCGAGGTTCTTGCCCCCCCCCCACCAACCCAAGAGCAAGTATTTAAGAGTATTGTAATCTGAAAGCCATAAATTACATAATTTTGTTACTATTATTAAACCAGAATTAACATAGAATGATACACGTCAGAATATCTTTAGATTTATTTATAAACTAGTAGTAAATGTAAATTAAAACAAGTTGGAGGCATTTTATTTATAGACCCTTAGTAATTTATAGCATATATATACATGCCTGCTATATATATATAACACATTACTGATCCACTCACTTGGCCTTAAAACAACTGCAACCCCCCCCCCCCCCCTTACAAGTTTCTTCACAGATTTAAACTTTTCATGAGAATGGTCTTGGAGACCATTCAGGGGGTGATGTCCCCCTCAGCCCCCTTGGCTATGCCAGTGCTGTTTTCCATACCAATAAATTACCCTCAGACGAACAAAGACCGGTGTATAGGTGAGCCAAATTTAAAATAATATATTCAAAATAGCACAAGATATTTTATTTAAAATTTCTTGTTTAATATTTATCATTTAATAACAGGACAATGAATGCCACATGTTTAAAATCACTGTGTCTTCTAAATTTTTTGTAATAATATTCAAGATCAAACTTAATTAGTCAATAACCCGAAAACTTAGTACAGTGGTATTATTAGAATGGTATTATATTCACAGTTAATCAGAAGAGGAAAAGTTTACAAAATGTTTTATCCATTTGTGCTTTTTTTTATAGTATGCAAGTGCAAAAAGGTCAATGTCATGCATTCATGACAATTTTAAAAATCAGAACTCTTAACATGGTATTTAAGCCTCAAATTGTTTTGACCCCCCCTTTCTCTAGAGTAAAACGTTTCTGACCCCTCTATATATGGGAGTGAAACTTTATTTGCCTCCCCCCCCCCCCCCCCTCCCCATAGATAATGACAACTCCCTTAAATGTCTTTCTTTTCTTCTCTTTGTGTAGCTTGCCCTGGCAAGGAGAGAATATAACCACAATAAAACCTAACAGGTGTGTATTATTTCAGCATTCTTAAGGTTTAGAAAGTAATATGTATTTCTTTTCTTCTCTTTGCATAGCTTGGCCTGTCAAAGAGAGAATATAATAACCACAATAAAACCTAACAGGTATGTATTAGCGTAGCATTTTTAAGGTTTAGAAAGTAATATGTCTTTCTTTCCCTCTCTTTGTATAGCTTGGCCTGTCAAAGAGAGAATACAACCACAATAAAACCTACAGGTGTGTATTAGGTTTGCATTTTAAGACTTAGAAATTCACATCTTTTTTTTCTCTTCTCTTTATATAGTATGACCAGGCAAGGAGAAATATATATTATGAGATCTAACAGATGTACATTTGCTTAGCATTTTTGAGATTTAGAAACTAAGTAACATGCCTTTCTTTTTTTTCCCCATTATTTTATAGTGTATCCAGCTGGACAAAAAAAATATACATTAATAGGTTGTAAGGTACTTTATATACTGTATTGATACTGGTTACATTGTATCTAGTTTCTCAAAAAAATATATTTGTCTTCTCTAATTTGTATAGTGTGACAAGAAGGAATTTAAGAAATATGGGCTGCAGAATGTAAATTGCAAGATTAACTCTTGAGGTATTACCTTTATAGTTTGGTTAATATTGACAAAAAGAACTAATGTAATGTTTTTCTTCTTTCCTAGTTTTGGCTGCATAACGTATACTGTGCATCTTCTCAAGCCTGGATTTGTAAGTAAAGATTATATACCTGATCATTTCTCTTTTCTTTTTGCAGTATTATATGTGACTAAATTAGAAAAACGAAGTGTACAAAAATTGTTGGATTAAGCATTCGTCGAAATGAAGATTTATAGTGGTGAAATGCTCTTTATTTTTGTAAATCTTAGTTGATAAGTATAAAAAATAATAAAAGTAGTTACCTGATGTTTCTGTCGCGTAGTTTTTTTGTCGTAGTTACTTCTGTGCACCTTTTTTCCTAGTTTTTTCGGCAGCAAACCAGTTTCGGAGTATACCCGGGGAATTTTTGTACCGGCATTTTGTTCATTCACGCGTGGAATAATTATCCACGCGAGTTTCGAGAACGGGTCATGGATCACGCGCGGGTCACGTCGCGTTTCCACGCGATCTATCATGGCTGTTACAGTCTGATGCAGTGCTTCCACTTGGAAGGAAATTTCCTTCCAAAAGGAAATTTTGGCATTTGGAAGGAAAAAAAAAAGGAAATAAAATTTGGAAGGAAATTGGAAGGAAATTTGGTCATATGGAAGGAAAATGGAAGGAAATTTTGAAATTCGAACTTTTTCAGTAATTAGAAGTTGATGAAACTGCTTATTTTTTACTTTCGGGTTCAAAAACGTGTATAAATTAAAAACACGAGTAGTAATATGATGCGTGGCGTTAAATAGGGTTTTAATTAAAGTGCTTATGTCACAAAAACATTTTTTTAACTTTTGAGTAGAGGACAAAAAGTTAGTTAATAGGTTCTTTAACATTTTTCGGTTTTCTCTTTTCATTCGCGAGATATGCGGCTCTAAACAGCAATTTTGGTGAAAATGTCGCGTATCAACAAGAGTCTGGGACGAGCGTGGTGTGACGTAGCTTAAGGGACTTATTAATTTTAACAATAGCTTTTTAGTACTCCTTCACATGTGAATTCGAACCTCCGTCCCTTAAGGTGGTTTTCCACCAGGCGACATTTGTCGACCGACTCGACATTTTTCTTTTGTCTTGGATAATTAGTTCCACTCGAGAGCTTGCGAGACAAAAGAAAAGGTCGCTTCGCGCGACAATTTTCGCCTAGTGGAAAACCGCCTTTAAGCTTCGTCACACGGCTGTCGCCCCAGACCCTTTTCCGTTTTTTTCTCGGGCGCGACAATTTTTTGCTAAAAGCCAATTTTTCAAGGTTTAGAGCCGCATATCTCGCGAATGGAAAGAGAAAACCGAAAAATGTTAAAGAACCTATTAACTAACTTTTTGTCCTCTAGTCAAAAGTCAAAAAAAAATGTTTGTGACATAAGCACTTTAAGCGGAAGACTGCTACACAAATAGCGCAGGGTCAGTGTTTGCAATTTCTATTTTCTAGCGGCATTAACATATAAACCAGGTGCATTCCATGCAAATCTCACGCCGGAGATTGGCGACGAGGCTCAGAGCTTTACGCCAAGACTATGCCAAGACAAATATATTAGACAACATCCATTTTCAGTTTTTAAATATGAAATTCTACTCAACTAACAATTCGCAATTACATTCCCAAACTATATAACTAATAAAGATAACCTTCAAGTTTACAAAAATTTTACAAACTCTTTTAGTCAAATTAGTCCTTTGGAAACTAGAATAATTCTCAGATAAAGGTTTGAAACATAATGTCATGATCAATGCACGCTTTGTACCGGTTTGCAGTTGCAAGTGAGGTGGAACTGGAGCCCCATCATCAACCTCATCTTCTGATGAGGTTTGATTCTGGACTCGAGTCAATCATTCTTTGCATGAGTTATATGCCAAGGGTGCATTCCGTGTTTGCTAACGCTGGATATCTCCGGCGCGGACTTGTCCTCGTGCTTGGCGTGCCAAAATTTGATATCTTGGCATATTGGCGTAATAGCGTATGCACTTGTTCCGTCGTCTTGCCTCTTTTGGGGTATTATTTTCTTATTATTTTGCGTATTATTACTTATTATTTTCAAATGTGCATGGCGTACCAAAAGGTCCGATAAAAAAATAATTGGTCCGCGCTTGCCCAGATGCAAAAATAACTCGCTTTCTGGACATCGGAAAGCGTCGGAAATGTTCGGACCACATTCGTATTTTCTCATTGCGAGCTTTGCGAGTTTGCGAGCACTCGAAAGCAAACTGGTGAAGTGTACGAATCCAAATTTTAATCATTAGAAGAAGGATTTATAAGAGATTTTGGAGGGAAAACTGGAAGGAAATTTCAGATTTTGGGAAGGAAATTTTGCCAAAAAGAAGGATAAAAAAAGGAAATTTTGCTTTAGCCGAGTGGAAGCACTGGTCTGATGGCATCAGCGCTGTATCATGCCTGACATCAGTGCTGATACAGGCTGTGGTCATCATAGCTGTAACAGGGGTCGCTACATTATCCTGTTCAGACCTGATGGAATCATAATGTAACAGACCTGATATCAGTGCTGTTGGATGCTGTAACAGAGCGTGCGTTTTTACGTGTGTAATTCATGAATAGAATCAGTAGCGTAGTAAGGGTGCACAGGGATATGCTCCCCCGGAAAATTTTGGATTTCTGGAAACACGATTTCCTGCTTTTTGAAGCAAGCATTTAACAGTAATCTGAAAGCCATAAATTACATATTTTGTTGAATCAAACCAGAACATAGAATGATACACGTCAGAATATCTTTAGAGTTATTTATAAACATGTAAATTTAAAAACAAGTTGGAGACATTTTGTATATAGACTCTTAAAAGAGCAGCAAAAAGTAGAACCCATCCAACTTTTCTTGCAACTTGCAACACGGCAAAAATGACCAAATCGCAAATTGCTACGGGGTGTTTACACAGTGCGATTTTTATGCAAACTTACAACATTCAGTGATTTGTTCGTGTAACAGCACCTTTACAGTCTGTGTAATGTCACTTGATGACTTTTATACATGTACATATATGAAGCTTCACCCATATTTCTCATGTAATATTGACTCGAGTATAAATTATGTGTAGCTAGTGTCTGTACTCATGTTTGTTCTTCACTTTATTGATAGACGATGGGGCAAGAAAACTGTTGATTATCTCAATAACTTTATGAAAACAGAGCAAGCTTACCACTTTAAGATGAATTACTGTTCTGGATACATTCTTTCAGATACAATCCTGGTAATATTCTACGTGTACAGTATTATAAGAATATCCAATAATACAATAATACAACTCTGATAATACAATAATAATAATAATGATGATGATGATGATGATAATGATAATAATGATGATAATGATAAATAGAATAACAATAATGGTAATGATAATTATAATGATGATGATGATGATTATTATTATTATCATTATTATAATGATAATGATAATAGTAATAATAATAATAATAATAATAATAATAATGATAAATGAAATAATGATAATGATAAATAAAATAATGATAATCATAATGATAATTATTAATGATGATGATGATGATGATAAATAAAATACTGATAATGATAAATACAATAATGATAATGATAAATAAAAATAATAATGTAATAATAATAGTACATGTAACAATAATATTGTAATGTTATTATTATTATTATTATTATTATTATTATTAATATTAATAATAATTATAATGTAATATTCAGTAGTAGTTGCCTTGATCTTTAATTACAATATATTTTCAATGTAATCTGTTCTAATTACAGGACACACCTTTCAAAGATTTATTTATACGTCAAATAAAACTTTCAGAGGAGGATTTAAGAAAAAATTTTCCAGATGATATAATGTACAGTATACATCCAATTATCCATATACAACAACTTACAATAGTTTATTTTAATACGAGAAATAAGGATAGTATTTTACAAATAATTGTAACTTATTACAGATTTAAAGTGTTTACATGCAGTCAAAATGGAACTACCTTCCCACTTCTGCTTCTGTAGTTTGTTGTTTGTTACTATATTTCTCTAGCGACTACAGAAACTTGAGAAAAATCTAGCGATAAAAGTCGCTTATTCATGATTTATATTTGTTTGTTGGTATCGATTTGGGAGAAACATTCGTTATATTATGATTAAATTCCATGAAAGCTAAATTATACTTCTTATTTACATTTTCCAACAAAATAGTTTCCTCATGCTTCAGTAGCGGCTACAAAAATACAGTAATACGCAACAAACTACAGAAGTGGGAATTAAGGTATTTGTATTTTGACTGTAATTTGATCTTAATAAGCATTAACTAATCCTTTTTTGTAATCAAGAGATGGCTATCTTGTGACGACAATCATGTTTCCTGCCACACCATATATGCAGTTTACATTGAAACAGTAAGTATTGGGTGTTCAGAAACAATATTGCCAATTTAATCACTGGCTTAGGAGTACATATACTAGCTCATGTTTTCACTGAGGTCTAATTAATTAAGTCATAGCTTGAGACAGGGTTAATACTGATGGGTGATTGCCTGACAGTTTTTAAACTTCTTTTTCTATTTCTTCTCTATGCAGTATGCACTAGGCATGTATGCAGTAAAAATGCATTAAATTTAGTTTAAATAAATAAATAATTAATTAATTAATTAGATTTCAGAAGAAGGGTGGAAAAATTGTTCAAAAAAGAGTGAATTCTTTTGACGAGGTAACTATAGTTAACCAATAAGTGCTTTTTAAAGATATACTATGACTATCTAGTCATGTTCTTTTATATAATTAGTTATTGTCTTTTATATAATTAGTTCTTGTCCTAAACTAACATATCATAATATTTGACATAGTTGGCTGGAAAGTTTGATGTTGTTGTCAACTGTACTGGTCTTGGCTCTCATGAATTGTGCAAGGATGAAGCCATTCAACCAGTAAGAGGTCAAATTATTAAGGTAAAATAAAGTTTAGTTTTATTATATACTGTATGGATTGTAATGTAATAGGCACTGTTTTTTTGGGCACTGTATAACAGAATATTTTCAATCCAAGCTAATGTGTCTTTATATTGCACGGTATACATTTAAAAAATGCTTATTTTATAGATGAAGGCCCCTTGGTTAAATCATTTTTATATTGTTGAACGAGAGAAGGAAATAAACAAGGGAAGAGTAACTTACATGTTCCCAAGGTAAAACCAATTTTTAACATGAAAATTATTAGCATTTGCTTATATTAAATTTACAACAACATCATCATTATCATCATCATTATCATCATCATTATCATCATCATCATCACCAATGATCATCATCATCATTATCATCATCATTATCATCATCATCAATCATCATCATCATCATCATCATCAATGATCATCATCATCAATGATCATCATTATTATCATCATCATCATCATTATCATTATCATCAATGATTATCATTGTCAATCATCATCATCATCAATGATCATCATCAATGATCATCATTATTATCATCATCATCATCAATGATCATCATCATTGATCATCATTGATCATCATTATCATCATTGTCTCATCATCATCATCATCATTATCATTGTCATCGCTATCATCATCATCATCAATGATGATGATGATCATCATCATCATGACAATCATAATGAATTATTAAAAATAAAAATACTATATACACTGTAGTTGTATTTTTTGTATGTCTATACTAATTTTCTGAGTTACTGTATATATTTTTTATGCTTTCAAGACTTCACTTTAAATTTTCTTTAATTTTGGACACATGTATTAATAGGGCATATGAAGTTATTGTGGGAGGAACACTTCAACCTGGGAACTGGGATACTCGTGTCAGTGAAAAAGACACACAATATATCCTAGATAAAGCTGCTGAATTTATACCAACAATAAAGGTAATATATATAATTAATTTAATTAATTAATTAAATTAAATTAAATTAATTAAATTAAATTAACTAACTAATTCCTTGGACTTTCAGGATGGTGAAATTATAGAAAAATGGGTGGGTCTTCGGCCAGTCAGGAAAACTTGTCGTCTTGAGAAAGAATTGGTAAAAGTGAAATCAGAATATGGTTCAGTCAGAAAATTGCAGGCAAGACTAAATGTTTAAATATAGCCCAATTAAACAAGTTTAACTTACTACAACTTGTACAGCAAAAACAAATGAAAAAACTTTATCAACCTCAAGCTGAAAACACTTTAATAATACACAAACAACTTTTTGTTTAAAATACATATTTTTATATAAAGGATACACTGGGGGGTCCACACACGGGTGGATCCAGGATTTTAAAAATAGTGCATGTGTCTGTGAAGGTGCGCACAACTTCTCAGGTCTGCGAGTATTTCCCTCCAGGAAAACTGTTGAATTCGTAGGTCTTAGAAATGCATTTTTGGTGTTGCGTCCCATGAACTATAATATATACTCAATATTACTTACACATCTTCACTCCTTTCTTATATTGCATTTAACTTACTACCATATCAAATCTACACTGCACCTTCAACCGTCGTTGCCTCCACAAGACTACAAAAAAACAAAAGCAAGATGTGCACTTTGGCCTAAGGCCATATACCACATACTATGCAAATTTATATTCATCTACATTATATAACCCCTGTGTTTGTCCAATTACCTACATCTTATTCAAAAAACAGAAATTATCTAGAGTGTGTATATTGGCATGTGTGTGCAAAATGGATGTGTGTCATGTCCCCCATACTTGCCCCCGGATCTGATGCCTGGTCCAAGGCCATATCTAGGGGCTTTGAGATGCCCTTGGACCTCCTAGTTGAGGGTTCTTGCACTTTTAGTGCTCAAATATTGTCACATGATTAATTTGCTACTGACCAGTGTGCCCAAACTGGCATCATTCGGGGTTTTTTATTGTTTCTATTAAAACCATTGGCTAAAATTCTAACCATCGAGGCTTGTATTTTTTTCACATGTTTCTTCTCATTTAGGTTGTTCATAACTATGGTCATGGAGGAGGTGGACTCAGTGTCTTCTGGGGTTGTGCAGAAGAAGCAAGAGACCTTGTACTGAGTACTCTTTTGACCAGTAGTTTATAAAAAGAACTTGTACAATACAGTACACCAAAATAGTTTTAATAACGTAAATTAATATAGTCGATTATTTTTGTGGGAACACCATGTAAAACATTTATTTGAATCCCAAAAATCTTTAAAATCCGAAAATCTCAAAAAATTTGGAAAAATCTCAAAAAATATGCAAAAGTTTATGAAAACTCAAAAAATCCCCAACAAATCTCAAAACAAATTTTTGAAAATATCCCAAAAAATCCAAGAAATTCCATGGGATTTTGAAAATGCCAAAAATCTCATACAAGTGCCAGTGGTTTTTCAGTTAACCAGTATCTGTCATTCGTTACCCTCCTTAAATAAAGTTATTACTACCATTTATGTTCAAGCTTGAAGCATGAACTATTTCGCACGTTTGTTTACGTTTGAAACGTGACGTTTGACCAAGGTTTGACAAATTAACTTCCTCGTTTTGACCAATGAAATGCATTTGTTCACGTGAAATTCCCGTGTGAAAAAACACACAAGCATTTCATTGGTCAAAACGAGGAAGTAAATTAGTCAAACCTTGGTCAAACGTCACGTTTCAAACGTAAGCAAACGTGCGAAATAGTTCATGCTTCAAGCTTGAACGTAAATGGTAGGTATTGTATATTAATATTATGACACCTTTTCAGGAGTGATTCACATGCCCCTCGTTTAAATTAGATGCAGGGATTTAAATAAATAGGTGCATTTTGTATTACAATATATATAACTCTAGATAAAAATAGTGAATTTGAGACATGTAATGGATTTCTCAAAATATATACAGGACAAAAGAATAATATTAAATGTTGAAGCCTGCTTGGGTGTGCTGTGTCGTAATGCGGAATTTGAGAGGACTGGAAACTAATATTAAACCAATCCAAGATGGAGGCCAATGTGCAACAAAATGCAGCTTCACAAAAGCAAACAATGATTTACATTTGTGGAGGTAAGAAAGTAACATTTTAACTAAGTTTTGATTCTTTATAACTCTCCACATACTATGACAACCATATGGTATAATCTTAGGATGCCTTTTAAATAGATTTAATCCGAAAAAATATGAAATTTATTTCTCGTGTTGACCAAGGTATCTCACTCGTGAGATATCCTGGTCAACACTCAAAGTAAATTTCATATTTCTGCACATCCATGTATTATTCTCTATATAACCCACCGTACTATTTGCAGAAATGTTATATACAATTCCCTGATGAAGGACTGCACTTAAAACATCTATTTTTTTTTTATCAAAACTCTATTCTCAGCAGTTTACGACCTTTTCACTTTGCTTTATTTCAAATACTGTTTACACAGCACTCTACTTTTTTACACTCAAAAATATTTACATATTGTAGATGTACTGTAGTCACTTACACCCTAGTCCCTATTATTAACCCATATCATAAATTATATTACAGTCAAACTGGATGTCCTTTCCTGCACGACCTTGCAATACTGACAGCAACATTGCAATGTTGATTGAAAGTCAGAACAATTAACTTTAAAGTAAACTTAATGCTGTGTGAAATTTGATATTTAAAATGCAAATTTTTAGCAACTTGCCAAGAAATCACCATGAACCATTTACAAGTCAACATTACGATGTTGCTGTCAATATTGCAAGATCTCACAGGAAAGAACATCCAGTTTGACTGTAAATTACTATAAAATTATGTTCTAGAATGTCATGCTGAAAATGAAATTAAAGCTCGGGATCCAATCAGATGTCGAGAATGTGGTTACAGAATGATGTACAAGAAACGAACAAAAAGAAGTATCCTTTATATTTTATCTTGTGAAATAAAAGTAGCATACTGTGTAGGCAGTGTTGAAACAACAATCAAAATATAGTAAGGTTAGGTATACTGCCTTTCTATTTTATGTTTTACAATGGTAGTCTGAGTAAACAAAACAAAAGCAGGCTAAAATACCAACAGCTATACAAGTGCTGTACAAAGTTTTATTATTACAGACAGTTTCAGCTTGCTTTTGACATTCATTTGTCAACATTCATTGGAAGGTTGGGAACTTGGTAAGGAAGTTCATTGTGAAGTTCAAATTTAATAAACTTTGAACTGAATTCCTTTGACAAAATCACAGAGAAGATGATTATTTGTTGTATAGAATATAATAATAGATACTTGGTTAAGCAGAAACAAATTGCCGATGTAAATTTGTATCTACCTCGCAACGTAGTTCGGAACATTGCAACGTAAGTTCATGTTCATTTCAATTATACGTAACGGATTTCAAAAGCAAGCTGAAACAGACTATAATACTTGTAGATTTAAAGTTCACTAAAGGCAAAAAAATAATAAAAAAAATAATTTATGTTGCCTAAAGTTTTATTAGTGATATATGGAGATTCGTACCTTAGCCTAAATTATGTTGCATGTTAGTGTGTGTTTGTTTAAAAAATGGCCAAAATCTTACTTATATCTATGTAAACCCCCTCAATGAGTGCATGTGTTGCAACTCTTGGGGTAAATGCAGTTAGGTAATAAAATGTTTAAATAAAAAAAAATACAGCACAATGTATTTGTAAGACAGTTCATCAACCCATTCCTGCATAAGCTGGCCAAAAATAGCCCACTTATAATTTTTACTCTAATGCCAGACAATTTTACTTGTCAGGGAGAACCCTCAGGCATCCTAGGCAGCAATGATGGGTTAATCAAAAAGTCATAACTATTATTGCCATCACCCTTTAACCCATTCCTGCCTGAGCCGGTCAAAAACCACCCCTGTCAGGGTTCGAAATAACGTTCAGAAAATATGCCTAATTTTGTCGGCTGTTTTTTGTAGGTCAAAATTTTTGCCGGCTGTTTCCCAAGCAGCAAAGTTACGTTCTGGACATAGACCCAAATAATGTATTGTAAACCAAATACTGGTTTCTTTTTGATCATATACAGAGAAATCAAAACAAATTACCATAATTCTGATCTTGGCAAAAGCAATTTCGCCGATAACCCAAAGTTTAGTTGTACATCTATTTTGAAATTAGAAATTGCCGGCAAGGTCAGCAAGGTCCTAAAACTGCCGGCTATTGCCGGCAGCTATTTCGAACCCTGCCTGTTTTTTTCACCCTATCTATAAATGCTAGACCCTCACACATCCTAAACAGCAATGGGTTAACACTTTGAGGCCAGCCTGGACCTCTCCCTCTGCTGAATAAAATTGTCTGGCCTTAGCCCAAATAAAATACTAAAGACTCGTCTTCAGGCTTCAAAGTGTTGAGATGCAACCCCCCCCCCCCCCCCCCAGCAGTACAGTATTAAATTAATACAGTATTAAAAGCACTGAATGATTTCATTTTTAGAGTAAGTTGGTTATTTTGTTAACCTTAACTTGTACCAGTGATTGTATTTGATGCTAGATGACCTTCTACTGTACACAACATTTGATCACTGGTAAATACTGAATCCATCTCAACAGGAAACATAACATGTTTCATAACTAAAACAATGGCATTCAACACAAGAACAAACTTGGAGTTTTTTTGTTATTTTTTTTAATTTATTCAAAGTACACACATTGTTAGTCTTAGTCCCCATTACACGATGCTGATACAATTTGAAAATGGAACAAAATCATGCTGGTATGCAAATACAGCATATACATGTAACATTTCATGTTGTTATATACCAAAGACTTTCGTTTGCCAAAGATGAAATCCTATTGGTCAAATCATGGTCACATGTTGTTCAACAAACTCAATGTTTCTTTCTGCTGAGGGAAACATTGCACTGTTTCCCTCTGACATCAACAATGAAGGAAACAGTGCAATGTTTCCCTCTGACGTCAGCTTTAATCATGCGTTGTTCACGTGAATACACAATGATTATTGCATCAGATTCAGAACTTTGGACTTTTCGGAACATTTTGAAAACAAGAGCTTGTTTCGAGCTTGTCTGGTACGAAATAGTCCATTTTCCAAAAGAAAGAATATCTATACATATTTTAAAAGAAGGTCTGAAGAAAACCTGGATAAATTTAAAGCTGTTCTTTGTACTTGTTGAGTCTGGTGTATTTGTTTAGTTGAATTGAAATACGAAGACAAAGTCAAAGTGTTTTGGTAAGTCTTTTTGCCTTTTGCAAGTTTCGAGTCAG
The DNA here is from genome assembly GCA_964035015.1 of Corallium rubrum. NCBI lineage: Eukaryota > Metazoa > Cnidaria > Anthozoa > Scleralcyonacea > Coralliidae > Corallium > Corallium rubrum. Next base: position 1,875,443 of record OZ036005.1, on the reverse strand, counting down.
TTTGGTGTTTTGTATTTTAAAAGTCTTTGGTATATAACAAAACGCTTGTTGACTTTTGCCTCGGGAAACTTCGAGTTTTACGGTCCCTCAAGCTTCAATGTCACCCTCGGGCTAAAGCCCTCGGGTGACATTGAAGCCTTCGGGTCTGTAAAACTCGATGTTTCCCTTGGCACCAGTCAACAAGTGTATATTATTTAACATTTCATGTTATTTTTGTGCTGGTATTGTGTAAACGCAAGGCCTAAATAGCATGATTTTGTTCCGTTTTCAAATTGTACTGTACCAGCATCGTGTAAATGAGGTCTTATAGAACATGCTTTATTAAACCTGTAAACTTACATGTATATCACAAAAACTCAAAAAGCAAATGTTGTCAAAACTACTGTATAGAAGTTAATAATAGGTCCATGGAAATTTGGAATTTATGGCAGTAGCCATTGCAGGGATGAATAGTGAATACATGTAGCTACTTATTGGAAACCCCTGCACTACACTACCGTATTATTTACTTTCATTTACTATTAAGTTTTAAAGCAGCCAGTATTTTTATTTTGTTTTTTTTTCCATGTAGTTAAGTACATATACATGTATAAACAATTTTACAGTTTGGACAAGTCAGACAAGACAATAAAAATCAATCTCCTTTAATTTACTTGCGTCTACTGCCAGAGCTGTTGGCCATAATGATTAAGATTCGGATGAAAATATTGATAGTATCCATGTAGATTCCCATTGAACTATAGTTGAAAAAAAGAACCATTTAAGCAATGTTATTACTAGCATATACCTCGCATGTGAGATTGGTTCTTAAATCTTGGGATATCCTGCATTGACAGTATTTTCTGGGTGATTACCATTTACCTGCACAGTGTATTACCTGCACCTGCCAAATTTTGCCTCAAAAAACATTTTTGCCTGCTATATATATGCCTGTATACAGTACATGGTAAAACTTTACAAGCTTTTACAAATACATGTACATAGTACATTGCTGTTTGTGGGAGGCTTTTGACAGTTAGGGTCTTGGGGGGAATTTTGTCATCATGTTTTAACCACATTGTCCTATTATCTGCAGCAGCTTTAAAATTAAAAATAGAAGAATTAACAGATAACCTGTGGGTAATCTCCCAGAAAATACATTAATTGTTAAATGTACTTATGTACAGGGGGCAACCAGTTCACACAATACAAGACTCCATTGTCCCTACATGTACAGCAGTGAACACCATTTGTTTAATCCTGGGAGCTAGTATTCTTGTAATTAAGTATTTTTGTAATTATTCATGGTTTCCCTAAAAAGAAACACTCACGCTTGTATTGGGTCATAAACTCTCTCTCCATAAACAGGATATGTTTCAGCCATTTTGATGATCTTTTGTGTATCATAAAGCATGAAGCCGCCAAAGATTACCAAACCACCATATGTTACAATAGCTTGTAAACCTGCACCTACAGCACCAGTCGCTGGCAGGAATAAAGTACCTAGTAAGAAAATCAACACACAATCATGCTTTTGTAGTACTGTACTACGTGTAGTGGAAAATAAAATGCATGTTACATACAGTGTAACATTATGTTAGAACAGCTTGATGCATGGAAAGAAGTTGTACAGGGAATCCCGATCACTCACCTGGCCGAAAAATGATGATGACTGCAGTAGTATTTGAATTATTGAGACTAGAGATGAAACAGGTAAGTGTTGTACACAAAATAACATGAAGTACATACTTACCAATTGATGCAACAAAAACACCACCCAAACCAAGTGCCAAAGGTCCACCCCATGACAAGAACTTGTCACTTGGAGCACATGCTGCAGTCAGTGAAAGAGAAGCCACCACACCAGCTGTACATGCTGCAGCACGCACAACCAATGGTCCACCAAGTAACATAAGAGGTGCAATAACCAAACCAACAACTCCACTGTGGCCTACAATTCAGGTCAAGAACAATTATTACAATTTTAATATGTCCCATGATATTTAGCTCACTCTGGACACAGTATTGTACAGTACTGTACTTATATTATTTTGTTATTTGAGCTATTAGCTAAAAACAGACCTACAGCAGCTTGTTATTTCACTATCTAATCTAAATCTAAACTAGAGTCAAACTGGAAGCACTCTTCTCACATGCGGCCAAGGTGAAATTTTAATCAGATAACTGAACTGAGCAGGAATTGAACCCAGGTTGCAGACTGAGGTGAAAGGCACACCACTGTGCCACCAATACCCCTAATGTCTAACACCAGACTATTTTACTCTGTCTAACCCATTCCTGCCTGAGCCAGCCTATACTAAAAGCCCCCTTCTGTTGTTTTACTCAGTCTAACACCAGACAATTACACTACCTGCAGTGAGAACCATCACATATCCTAGGCAGACAATGATGGGTTAAGTCATTCCTGCCTAACTATTTATGGTTAATTTAAAATCAGCATCTTTGCAAGAATTCTTGTGGGATCCTTGCAAAGATTTTCACCAAAGTAAAGACAATGGTAGTCTCCCTTGTAGCCATTATTAACATAGTACACTGTAGCTTGACATTGTATTGTAATAAGCATGCATTATTATATATTTATAGTATACAGTGTAATATGAATAAAAAATATATAATACAAAACCTAGCCAAGCCAAATGTTTTGCATTCATCCCTGGTTCATACGGCAAACTGGCACACAACACTGATGTACCAATCATTGCTATTAAACCTCCACCAACTGTCTAAAATATAAATTTAGATGATATCTATTTATTAAAGTGCCTATCTCATGGTTGGGGACTTTGAATATTTGTAATCTTTAGATTATTCTGAGAAAAATTGTAACATATCTTGTCAGACGAAAATTTCATCTTCATGGGCTTTTTCGCTGTTAAAGGTTCCGGAAGTGATGTCATTTTGACGTCAAAGCAGGAATATGTGTATATTAAACCCTATTTCTAAATCCCTGCTTTGACATCACTTCCAGAACCTTTAACAGCGAAAAAGCCCATGAAGATGAAATTTTCTTCTGACAAGATATATTACAATTTTTCTCAGAACAATCTAAATATTACAAATATTCAAAGTCCCCAACCATGAGGTAGGCACTTTAAGCTTTGCCACATTTACAACTAATACAAATGATATTAATTAGACAGAACAATAATATACATAACAAGTACAGTGGTAGGGCATTGAACCACAACAGCTTCTAAAAGCCAATTATACTGCAGGCCCGGAATATATAGACACTGGTTTAAACAAATATGGACTAAAAACAATAACAAAAAGGTTCAATGAGATAAACCCTTTGACCAGCCAAAACCAGCCCATTCGTTATTTTTACTCTGTCTAAATTGAACACCAGGTGATTTTACTTATCAAGTGAGGACCTCTAACTGGTAGTCAACTCTATAACGGCTTACTTTTCCTTTTAACCCTTTGAATCAGCTCCTTTATTGAATATTTTACTCTGTCTAACAGCAGACAATTTTACTTGTCAAGAACGAACCTCTGGACTGTGGTAGTCAAAATATTAACAAAATGTACTGTACAGTTTTACAGTTATTGTAAGTTACAGTATATACTAAAATAATAACTACTTACCAGAAGTGGACTGGCAGCCATCCATCTACCAATAAACCTACTTCTAGCAATACCATATGCTGATGCAGCTGTGACCACCAAACTTCCAGCAAAATAACCATATGTTGCTTGAATACGTTCCCGTACAACCTTTGGCCACAAGCTTTTAAAAAAATAGTACAATTTTAGTGTTAAGTTATACGAAATACAGTACATATTATACTAATTACCTTCAGCCACGAGCTTTAAGGAACATAATCAAATTTTAGTAACTGTAAATTGTATCAAAATAATACAGTACAGTAACTGTACTGTACTAACCTTGCACGATCAACTGCTCCAATCTCATTGGACAGTCCAAGGCCATAGTAACAAAGTGCCGCAACTCCAGCCAATGAGGCTCCACCAACAATAACACGTCCTGTGGATTCAGCTAAATATAAACATAACACTGTATGAGACAACTTCTGGGCTAACCTCCTGTAGTAGTCTCACAATTAATATCTGCTTTAGGAGGACCTCCTAAAGCAGATATTGTGAGACTACTTCTACTGTAGGCTAGCAGATACTCATAGTGATCTTGAAGCTGCAGGTGACTGATAACAACACAGCTCTGGTTACAGTTTTACGCTAGACTGCAGTTTAGCGAACACCACTTATCCAGTGAGATCTTGCAATACGTTGTAGGACCTTATGTTATGTTGTGAGACCTTACATTAAGTTGTGAGATCTTACATTACGTTGTGAGACCTTGCATTACATTGTGAGACAGGTCTTACATTACATTGTGAGACCTTACAGTACATTGTGACATTACTGAAAATTTCACACATTTTTACAATTGCAATGTGAAAGATTGAATAATTGAACGTGGTCTTTCATACGTGTGACAAATAGCATGCATACATGTAGTTGATCACACACGTCAAACGAAAAGGACTGTGAAGACAAACAACTTCTCAATATTTTTTTCTACACTCGTTTAGAATAGACATTAATTTACTTTTTTAAGGTTGGGGTTATGGGTATGATTAGGTTTTTGATTAGGTTAGTACATGTATTTAATATTTGGTTGGGTATAGAAGCTGAAATCTTAAGAAAACAAGTTATGTTGAATGTAGCTGTGATGTAGTCTGTATATATTGTATATTATGTCTCTGAGACTCTCCTATACTACCCAAGGAATCAAATCACCCTCAGTCTTAGGGGCTGTTTACATGAATCCGGATTGAGTTTCAATCCGGATTGAAAAGCGAAGTCAATCCGTGTTTACATGGGAATTGGGTTTCTGGATTGAAATCCACCTGTCGCTTGAAATCCGTAAATATTAGAAAACATACATGCATTGTTTGTTCTAGACCTCTATACCCATTTTTCATTCCGGAATGATACTTGCACCGCATTTACATGATTCCAGAACGAAATTTCAATCCAGAATGAGATTTCAATCCGGAATGAGAAACGGATTGAACTCAATCCAGACTGAGCTAATCTCAATCCGGATTCATTTAAACAGATAAAGGGGTTTGATCAGAAGTGGAATGAGTTCAATCCGGATTGAAACTCAATCTGGATTCATGTAAACGGCCCCTTATACATGTAGTCAAACTGGATGTTCTCTTGCATGTGACTTTCCAATGGGTCATTCCAGAAAACATCCACACCTCCACCACGGAGGAAATGTGAAGTTGACCCCCTCCCCCCTTTGGACATCCTAGTACATTTTACTATTATCGGAAGTAGATTTACCCCCCTCCACTCCCCAGATGGCACAATCTTTTCTGGTGGGGGATCTTTTCTGGAATGATCCAATATTGATATGCAACATTGCAATTTTGATTAATGAACTCAATCAGCAACATGCAAACGCTTTATCAACCCATTGAGGAATCATGATAAAGCATTTGCAAGTTGCTGGTTGAATCCACCAACCAATCAAGATTGCAATGTTGTGTATCAATATTGCAAAGTCATACACAAGAGAACATCCGGTTTGACTATACACCCCAATCAAACAAGAACTCAAGTCATCATAAGTTGACTTGTGGTAACTTGAGCTGATATCAGTCAAACACCTCGCAAGGTCATTGCAAGGTGGAAAAAAAAACTTGCAATGGAATTTGAACAAACTCAAATTAGTTGCAATGCATCACATTGGGCACTGCGTGAATGCGTGAATGGTTGCCAAGATACTATTTTGGGCCCAGGCTCTAATGCATCACTTCCATTTTCCTTGCTTACACGTGTTCGTAAATTAGAACTTGTTTGACCAGTTTAAAACCTGACTGACTCGCCCCAAACTTGGGGTGAAAATGACGAAACAATGGTGACCAAACTACGCAAGCTTCGGGGGAAAGTGGGCTCTGCCAACAGGCAGAGCCCACTTTCCCCCGAAGCTTGCGTGGGTCGGAAAGGGGCTCTGACTCGCAGGGTACACAAGGTTGCAAGTTACATGTAAAACTTGCAGTACTTTGTCTTAATTACAAGCTAACCAACTACAGTAAGTCTACAGTGTACCTGTTATTCCAGCAGGCTTCTCGACTGCATCCCAAGTTCTCCAAGCATTGCTTCTTGCTTGATAAGATCGTTTTATTATACCGAGATTTTTATTTCTTCCTGAAAATATTTGAGAGCGACAAACTCCTCCAGAAATGGTGGAAAAATTTCTCAACGTTCCAACGAAAGATCTCGATAGCAAACGAACAGAAATCATCTTGAAAGACAGAGGAGGTCTCTCTCAGAGGACGAACCAATGAATACAGAAACAAAATAGCAAAAAAAAAACAGTATTTTTTTATGAACACAGTGAACGCAAGTCAGTTTACCCTTGCAAAAAAATATATACATGTATGAAACAAGAATAGTCATTGAGCATGCGCTATAAACTGCTGACCAAGACATGACGTCATTACATTTTGGTTGAGTTGACGTACCCTCCTTTTTTGCTCATCGACGGAAATGTCTTTCGCATCTCATTATTGATTTGTTATTGTTATTTTGCTTTGATTGTCTAATTTTTGGCATCTCAGTTATTGTTATTTTATCTGATTGGTTAATTTTTGGTCACATGATAGCTCATTGTTCGTTTACACTTCATACTTCGTAGTCTCCATTACAGTACGTTTCTCTCTGATGAGGGGCCTTCGCTCGAAACGTTAGAAAACTAAGTTCAATATTTTCGGCAGTACTCGAACCTTACTATCTGTATTTCGATTTGTATTTCAACGCTGCCTATCTCAGAGGGTAGGGGAATAAAGAACTGAGGTAGGGTCCGCGGGGAGTTGCTCAAAGAAGAGCCCCCTACAATTTTTAGATTCGAGTTTTTAATCTATGTGACATCATCAGAGGCCCCAAATCGAAATTTTGCTCTTGGTGGCAGTGTAGCACACGGCCACCCAGCTGTTTACTTATAAGTTTATTTTCTGCACTGGACAGCTAAACCCACTCAGACCAAGTCAGAAACATCCAGAAAACATCAATAAGGCATACTCAAATCGACCAACTTTTCAGTTCAATCAGTTAACATCACGTACCACTATATTATTCAAAGGAGTCACCATGTAAATAAACCGAATGTTTAAAATTAAAATTAAAAAGGGAACAATGTAGACCCCTTCTTGGTCAAAAATAGACATCGAGTAAACAAATGTAAACTCAGTCAGTCAACTAATACTTTTATAAAAAATAGTGGATTTATTTATTTATATACAAATTGCTTGTCTTTCTAGGAAGATATAAAAAAAATCTATAATTTATCCATAGTTCCAGGTTACTTTTGACGGAAATATTTTGAACTAGGCATTTGATTGGCTACTAGCAACTAAGTAGCCAATCAAATGCCTAGTTCAATACGAACTTGTGAACCTCCGAACGAACTTCTGAACATTTCCGTCAAAAGTAACCTGAAACCAACTCTAATAGTTCAATGTTTATTGTTAAAAAAATTAAGAATTATTCTACAACTTTGTCATCTTCATTGTTTCGTTCTTTCCACCTTATTGTTCTGAAAATAAAAAGATAAAACATTAACAAATAGGAAATCAAAAAGTAATTATCGCGTGCAAAAAGTAATTATCGAGTGCAAAAAGTAATATTATCGCATGGAAAATGCATGTAATCATCGCGTGCAAAAATTGTAACCATCCGTGATTGGGTGAAAAATAACAAATGAAGCAAAACCAGCCAATCACGTTCCACTATAGATTAAAGGTGAGAGATGGCGCGTGGGACAACATGGGTCTGCTTGCGAGTCGGTAAAGAATTTGTTTACTGTAAATTAAGCACAAGTATTGGTTTAATATCGTCTGGAAATTGCTATTAAGAAGAAATAAGTGATGTTAAGTGCTTTGAGTGGTATTTTTCAAGGTTGGTGACGAAATAATGAGCTTTTATTCAGTTTATAAACCGAAACCGCCGCCAAGACGAGATGTGACAGCTTGACGCGGATATAGTATAAAGTAGGGATTTTATTGAATAATTATCAATTTTTTTATATTAATGGTATTTAATTTTATTTAAGAGAACTAGACTAAAAAGTACGGTTAACTATTTAGTGAACTATTTCAGTACAAATCGAAATATAGTAAGGTTTAAGTACTGCCGAAAATATTGAACATTTCGTCAGAGAGAAACGTGATGTGTCTCTCTGACGAGGGACCTTCGTTCGAAGCGTTTGTAGTTAACTACCGTACTTTGAATATTTTCGGCAGTACTCAAACCTTACTATTTTCGATTTGTATTTCAACACTGGCTACGCAGTACACCACTTTAGTTTTATTTCGAATTCACTGTTTGGATTATTTCATTATCTACCCCATTTTAATAGCTAAATGCGTGTTTCTATAAATGTGTAATACTTATAGCAACATCAGATAATTAGAAAACACAACTAAATTCCAATTAGTTAAAACTTCATTCAGAAGATAAAATATATGTGTATAGAAAGGAAATGAAAAAAATGGTTAAGTTGCAGAAACTACAGTATTATAGAAATTGATAAATGAATTGAAAACCTAAGATTGAAAAACAGTGTCCCAACTAGGAATCAAACCTACCCAAGGTCTCAAAAGCATTTGGTATCAACACATTTTTTCTAGGGGTAGGTGGAGGGTGGATAAAAATACCACACACCTCTCCACCCCACCTCACACCCCCACCCCCCCCCCCCCCCCCCATCCAAAAAAAGAAGAAGAGAAAAAAAAAGAAAAAAGCCAACCCAAAGCCAACAACTGCCCTTTAAGAAATCCAAATCTCAAAATAGGATGTCAGTGCCTCTCCTCTTAGCCTCCTCTGCCCTGAAATGCTGAAAGCATTGAGAGAACCTCGAGTTGAAGACACCACCAATCTTGCTTTCATGCTGCAGTAGTCTAATTAAAGTCCGACTAACAAAAACACTTGCCCAACAGGTTTACCCCCTAGCCCCCCACTTTAATGTCAGTAAAACAGAAATTTGAAGAGAATTGAAACACCTGATTTTTTGGTAAATTGATGACAAATTGATATGTATTTGGTAAAATGATTAGACATAAAATTTTGTTGGTCAGTTAGGCAATAGGTGACCCCTGCCCCCCCTTGTGCACCCAGAATGGTCATGCTACACTGCTGGTGGCAAGAGAACGTTAACTTTTGGGTCACAGATGGCATTTCTTTAATCACTTAGAGCCAATATAGTCACTAAGGCCCATTTTCTGATTGGCTCAGAAATCTGTTACACCCTCCCACATGCTACGCCCTTGTTCACTGCTTTCAGCATTTTGGGGGAAGCAGTAGCAGGGCCTCTTTTAGCTATATACATGTAACTGGGGGGCCAAGGCCCCCCCTTGAGCTCCCCGCACAAATTGATTTTGACCACCCCCCCCCCCCCAGTAAAAGTCCCTTATATATTAGTTAAATAGTTTTTATTTTGATAAGATGTATGTGGTAATGAAAAATCGTTTTATAGTTCCTCACAACATTTTCCATTATTATTATATTTGAAAGTGAACATGCTGACACAAAGCAAAACAGTCAGAAATATGTTTTTATGACATTTTATGACCTTCAGTCAGTGTTCTTAAAAATCACCCCTCAGAATGCAGGAAATGGCATTTCCGAGACTCTAAATTTCAAAAAAAATTGGGGGGAGCATGCCTCCAGACCCCCTAGAAGAGTCCCTTCTCGTGAACACACACCCCCTGGAAAAATCTTTAAAAGAGGCCCTGAGCAGTGGTATGGACCCTCTAGGACCAGGCTTGATCCCTTCCATCAACCTCGTACCCAGGGCATTATCTCCACTCCCTCCACCCCCCCTTCCATGCACCCACAGATAGAGAATGGGAAAAGTTCAAGAGATGTCACTTACTGTATAATGGCTAGAGGAGCCACCAAAATTAACGCCATAGCCAGAAAACTCATTCCACTAAAACCAAAATGCATAGTGACTGGATACAAACAGTTAAATATAACAGCTCCAAGTAATGTACACACTGTTTCAGCTGCAGCAACGGCAGCAAACAAAGCACCTGGGATTAATAGGAAAAGTTATACATGTATTGGTTAAAATATTAATGGAGCTGCATGTACATGCATCAGCTATATGTTCATTCCTATTTGATATGGACAGTTTATTTGTTTTGGTCATAAATTATAGATGCCAGCACTTGGCCTGCTAATTTTGCCATTTTCCTCCAGATAAGCACCTCCTCCAGTATTAGTGTCTGAGACACTTAGTCATATCCCAGGGGGGGGGGGGCACTGCTTTAAATTTAGAGTAGGTGTGTATGACTGATACTTTGAAACCCTGACCCTGCTCCAGACTAAAGAACTGAATTTTTTGGTGACCCAAAAAATAAAATGTTAAAAAATGGTACCCTGTTCCAGACTAAATAACTGGTGTTGTAAGAAAAACAACTAAAAAGTGGTTTTTATACCCTGTTCTAGACTAAAAATGGTAAAAACCATACCTTTTCCAGTGGCATGTTCCCATGTAGCCAATATAAGGGCAGAGGCGTAGCCAGGGGCCCCCGGCCCCCTCTGGCAAAAGTGTTGCCCCCCCTGAGAAAATTTGGCTTCATATCCCTCAGTCAGTTAAGCTGCCACCCCCCCCCCCTAGGTTTTTTCCGGCCCCCCTTGACAAAATATCCTGGCTACGCCTCTGTATAAGGGAGTATGCCCGTCAGGTTCATATCATATCATATTACAGTAATGAATGACGAGTTTTATAAATTGTGTGCTTGAACATTATAGTCTGTGTCTTGTTTGCATTAACAATTATAAAATAAGGTGCCCTCTATGCACGCTTTGATTGGTTGGGCATTTATAAGAGAACAGAGATCATGAGTGACGTAAAATGGCGTAGAATGGCGTCAGCTGGCCGGAAAAGCCCGCCAAATTCCAAAACTACCTTACTTTTTTTTAGTTTGATTTTTCCTCTACTTATTTTATAAAACAAATAAAACATATCGCTCCTGTGCATATGTACTCTTATAAAGGTACGTTTGATGTGATTTGAACACGAAAGAAGTTCTTTCGAAACAACTTCTTTCGTGTTCAAATGACGTCAAACGTGCCTTTATAAGAGTACATATGCACAGGAGCGGTATGTTTTATTTGTTTTGTATAAAATAAGAAGAGGAAAAATCAAACTAAAAGTGAGGTAGTTTAGGAATTTGGCGGGCTTTTCCGGTCAGCTGACGCCATTCTACGCCATTTTACGTCATTCATGATCTCTGTTCTCTTATAAATGCACGGAGCCCAGCCAATCAGAGCGTGCGTAGAGGACACCTTATTTTATAATTAACAAATAAAACATACCGCCCTGTCCATAGGCACGTTTGACGTCATTTGAACACGAAAGAAGTTGAGTAGAGGCACGATGCGATAGCCGAGTACTCTACACTTCTTTCGTGTTCAAATGACGTCAAACGTGGCTTTATAAGAAGAGTACATATGCACAGGAGCGGTATGTTTTATTTGTTTTATAAAATAAGAAGAGGAAAAATCAAACTATTTGGCGGCCTTTTCCGGGCAGCTGACTCCATTTTACGTCAGTCATTCATGATCTCTGTTCTCTTATAAATGCACGGAGCCCAGCCAATCAGAGCGTGCGTAGAGGCACCTTATTTTATAAAATCTAATTAATTTCTAATCAAATTTTGCTGCTTTGTTCAATGATATAAAGAGGTCCGTACCTTGTTCATTAGTGTCCACAATCTCAGACATCATTGCACGAACCTCAGGAGTCGCAATACCACCCAGACATCCAATTAAAGGCACTGGGATGAATGTACATGAAAAATACGCATTACAATTACAATTACAATTACAATTACAATTACAATTACAATTACAATTACAATTACAATTACAATTACAATTACAATTACAATTACAATAGTCATGAATAGCCACAATGATTACTGTGCACAATGATGATTACTGTGCGTTATATTTCAATATGATTACTGCGCGTTAGATTTCAATATGGTTACTGCGCGTTAGATTTCACTATTAATGGTTCTTAGTTCTACCGGTTACTGTGCGTTAGATTTCAATATGATTACTGCGCGTTAGATTTCAATATGATTAATGCGCGTTAGATTTCAATATGACTACTGTGCGTTAGATTTCAATATGATTACTGTGCCTTAGATTTCAATATGATTACTGTGCGTTAGATTTCAATATGATAACTGCGCGTTAGATTTCAATATGATTATTGCGCGTTAGATTATAATATGATTACTGTGCGTTAGATTTCAATATGATTATTGCGCGTTAGATTATAAAATGATTACTGTGCGTTAGATTTCAATATGATTACTGTGCGTTAGATTTCAATATGATAACTGCGCGTTAGATTTCAATATGATTATTGCGCGTTAGATTATAATATGATTACAGCGCGTTAGATTTCAATATGATTATTGCGCGTTAGATTATAATATGATTACTGTGCGTTAGATTTCAATATGATTACTGTGCGTTAGATTTCAATATGATTACTGCGCGTTAGATTTCAATATGATTACTGCATGCGCGTTAGGTTTCAATATGATTACTGCGCGTTAGATTTGAATATGGTTCTTAGTTCTACCGGTTACTGCAACGCGCAGCAAGCAATATCGAAATTTAACGTAGATTTCAATATGATTGATGCGCGTTAGATTTCAATATGATTACTGTGCGTTAGATTTCAATATGATTACTGCATGTGCGTTAGATTTCAATATGATAACTGCGCGTTAGATTTCAACATGTTATTTGGGTGTGACGAGCAGTAGTCTACTGATTTTGGTAGTAATGACAAATATTATGAAAACTTACCAAAGAAAAGAGCAAATCTGTTTTGAACAAAGGCCATGCAGCAGAGAGATCCGATGACAGATAGAACTCCAACTTGAGCCAGAACGGTTTGTGGTAGAAGCAATGAAAGATATTTTATACCAAGAACTGTTCCAACAGCTTGAATAAAAAAACTAGTCGCCAAGTAATAACCAATTAAAACAGAGTTAAAACATAAAGGATAATCTAATGCGTACAAAACAAAAACACAACCAAATCCTGTAGAGGATAACATCATACAAGCTGTAGCAATCATTAGTAAAAGCAGTTTCCATCTTTGACCATTTCTCGGTTCTTGAAATAATTGAATTATAGATTGAAGATGTCCAAATTGACATATCCCATCAGCAAGTCTCTCAGCTTGGATCTCGCGAGATTCTTGTAGTACAAATATTGTGTATAAAAACGCACAAAAATGCAAGGAAATAATGAGCCAATAAGGTGACATGTATCCAGTCTTTTCAATCCACCAACCGCTGGACAAATGACTTATCATGCCACTAATGAAAGCTACAGCTTCAAGAATACCCAGCCGAAATGCTCGCTGGGAAGGCTGAGTGATGTCAGCAATATAAGAAAAAACTGAGAGTATTATTGTTGGAAAGTAGCCACACGCACCACTGATGAAGCTGGAAATCATTAGAAAAAATATTGGCAGTTTAAAACATATTATCAGAAGAATAAACGAACTTTCTGTAATACTACCAAATATGGCAATAGCTATCACGATTCTTCGTCCGACGTGGTCCGACCATGAGCCGAGCATTAACGTCATAAATAAGGTCGGAATGGTAGAAGTTAGTATGACTCCTAAGAGAATGAATGATGTTTCCGTTTGAGTCTCTCTTTGCAAATTTTCTAATTGCTCGTTCCCATGCACCACGTGGCTTTCACAGTTGCTCAAGTGTTCAGTTTTGTTGGTTACCAGGCCCTTGGATTCACTAATGCGGTAATAAATGTACTGTTGAATGATGGGAACGTGTAGTAAGATGCCAAAAGCATAACAAAAGACGACGGGTTCAACGGTCACACGGTATTGATAATCAACAGATCTAGTCAAGTCTTCTTCGATGTAGACAGTTTCCTTGGTTGGAAATTGCTCCATATTTAAGTTTTGTTGTGAAGGATCCAAGACTGTTGCCATCAAATATATGACCAAAAAACAGTTTGAACTACAAGAAATTAAATATAGCATGCGTTAACGTTACTTGCTTTGGCTATAAAACATTTTAAAGTATCTACAATCCTGCACGGACAAAAGTGCTTGGGAATAAAAGAGCCCCCGTCTGCTCCCCCTTACCCCCTCAATCGTCAAAATGGGCAAAGTGGCCCATCAATTTTGTCCAGGATTGTATGTTTGGGCTTGCTAGGGATTGCTTCATATTTTTTAGTTGGACTCACAGAAAATAATGTCAAGCTAGGGAAGGAGAAAGTTCTATTCAGTTTAATAGAAATGAGAATAGTTTCTTGTATGAGAACATCGAATTTGGTCGAACTAGATCAATAGACTATTTTAACATATTTCTGCCAACACATACACCTTACTGTTCAAAAATGGCGGACGAATTAAAATTCTTTTATATACATATAAATTAGCCGTTATGAACTCGTTTTCATGCTTGTGGGAAATTGAAAAGAATTTTTTACTTTAAAACGAGGTCAGAAGGGCTAATTTATATGCACATGAAAGTGATTCTAAGACCCCGTTTACACGATGCATGTACAATTTGAAAACGGAACAACATCATGCTGGTGTGTAAATACAGGCCAAAAAGTCTTGCGTTTACACGGTGCCGGTATAATATAATGATGGATTCAGTAGCATGTGACTATTCTCTTCCAATGAGAATTGAGAAGACTTTGTGAATACTGCTAACCCGAATACTGTGGTCGTATATAATAATATCGTGATTACCGTCATCAAACTGTTAAGCCGGTTTTCCACTTGGCGACTTCTTTCGCGCGAAGCGATTTTTTCTTCTGTCTCATGAGCTCTGAACTGGAACTAATCAGAAACCTATTGAATTTGAACAAAAGAAAGTCGCTTCGCGCGAAAAAACTCGCCTAGTGGAAAACCGGCTTTACGGCACGGGCGTTTACACGATACCGGTTAGTATTCCGTTTTCATTTCATGCTGTCAAGGAACCCGTCTTCATTTTGTGCCGTTTTGAACGCTTTCATGTCATTTTTGTGCCGGTATCGTGTAAACGCAAGGCCTAAACGGCATGATTTTGTTCCGTTTTCAAATTGTACCGGCATCGTGTAAACGGGGTCTAAGTCTGCGGCAGTTTTGAATAAGGTTATATAAAGCGCATAATTAGTTGTATAGTATTATGTATACATGAGTGTTGATACGACTTTGGTCGAGTCAAAAATCTTTAGCAGTGAACGTGATGAGATTGCATTCTCTGTAAAAACCTGTATGATAATTAGCAGTGGCAGACTGAGCTTGAAATCTCTCCCCGGAAATATTATTGCTGATGTCCGCCATAATAGTGAAATTCAGATTTGATTGCAACCCATGCAGTTTACTTTATTTCCATTCTGAACTGCTGGCCTAAAGCCCTTCAGATGGATTGGCTCTCCAGGAGGTCTCTCCGGTTCCATACATGGCCAGTCCACCGCTGATAATTAGCGCCGTTTGTTTGCGCCAAATTCTCAAGAAAAACTGTCCGTATATAATCAAACGATATGATATTGTGTAGCGGGGTATGGTATGGCCGCGTTTCACTCTAGTTGCAATATACACTATTGAATAATGATTATAATCTTTATGTTCTGTTAGCTTATCGTTTTAAAATGCCGAGTATTAATAACATAATATCATGATCACCTCGGTTTTCATTGTTCTCAAAGGGAATGTAAATCCCGTATTTTCCTCATTACCCATGCATACGCCTTTGTCTTCTAAATTTCCCCGGGAAATTTAGTAGAAAACAAAAGATTTCTTTGTCTACTAATTTTCCCTCATCAAGCATGCAGGGGAAAATGAGTAGACTGCAAAGAAATCCTTTGTCTTTTACTAAATTTCCCATTTTACTATTATGCAAACAGGCGGTCCTAGAACACTCACAACATTTTTATTAACAGACATCTATTCTACAAACACAAAGCATGTCCCAAAGGTATAATTACTTCAATCAATAGTAAAACTCGTAAACAACTTCACTGAACCATACAAAAACAAACACCTAAACTTATCTCAGCATACTTCTCTGAGTTTTCCTCGGCGATCATAATATTACAAACTGATAACATGACCTGTCGGGAAATTTGCGATTAAATTGCCCTTCGCGTCGGGAAGATTTGTAAAAGTCCTCGGGCTTCGCCCTTGGACTTTCACAAATCTTCCCTCGGCGGTGGGCAATTTAATCGTTAATTTCCCTCAAGTCATGTTATTACTTATAATAAATATACAATTAAAAAAAAAAGATGTTTACATTTTAATCCGTAACGGTTGATTACAGTCTATTTTTATATGTAAATAGCTCTAATATACATGCTTAATTCAACATTTTAACAACATTTTAATATCTTAAAATAGATTAAAGATGACTTAGTTACGATGAAAACAAGATTTAAAAAATCTGTACCTTTGAAGTCAAGTTACCTGTACTTACCGGTTCACATGAAATATCAGATGAAGGACTTATGTAGCTTTGGTTGCCAAATTTCTTGCATTTTTGACATTAGCTTAATTTTTAAAATACTTCTCGAACAGCTTTAGCAAAGCGCAATAAATTGTTGTTCGTTAACGGTATTGACCCTAGTTTGGCTTGTTTATTATTTATTGCAACTTAGACTTTGGTTCCACCTGTTGCGCCCCGTCACGGTCAGTCGAACATTTGTTGTTTTGAAATGCCTAGCTATGAAGCGAAAATTAAGTTCGTCTTATTTGAAAGAACGCTTAAATCGACAAAGCAACATCATTTGCAGTTTTTGGTTTTCTTGCTTCGTTGCAGAGATATTTCAGTTTGTTTAATAGGCGAGCAGGGTGTTGCGCGCGCATCAATTTTCAAAAACACTGGCAAGCTCCACTCAAAGTAAACATACTGTTTAAAATAAACACAGTATAGATACAGTTTCTGGATGTTTAACACTGTTATTCTGCTGTTGTTGGCTTGCTAGCAACAGTGGCGTGGTGGCAGGGGGGCCGGGGTGGCAAGGCCCCCCCAGCTGGGGTTGCAGAAGGGCGCCAAAACTAGCAAGGACGCCAAAACTTAACAAAATAAACCGCTTAACAAAATAATTGTATGACTAGGTCTTCGATGGTGGGATATAAGCATCTGAAATCTGTAATCTTTTGTGTTTTCTATGAAGTTGTATAATCTTCAGAATTCTGTAAAATCTCACTCCAAAATGCAGGAAATGGCATATCAGAGACTCTAGATTTCAAAATTTTCCAGGGGGCATGCCCCCGGACCCCCCCCTAGATGTTTGGCGCTACTCCGCCGCCAGCATTGCCGTCGTCTTTGAGAGAACCGGTTGTTTGTTGTAATATTATATATTGCTACTTGGGTTACTTTAAAACACGAAATGTGATCATTTATCAAATACAGTAATGTCATTTTTTTAAATTTATTTTTTTGGGGGGGGGGGGGGGGGTGAGGGGCGCGAAAGCTAATCTGGCCACCCCAGCCTGAAACTTGCCAACACGCCACTGGCTAGCAAGTCTGTTTGCCATTGCTTACTTTATGGGGAGCCCGCCAATTCCTTTGCAAAATGATGCGCGCGCAATACCCTGATATACAAAGATATATAGACACTTTTAATAAGTGCATAGTACGTCATTTTCCGCACTTGACGTCATTTTCAGCCTTTTGAATTCTATTGAAAATATACAAAAGCTAAGACAATAAACGAAATTGAAAAGAATTCAAAAGAATTTGACGTCATTAATTTATTACTATCATTAATTTATTACTTATCAAATTGCATTTTGGGTCTCTGTTTTA
This sequence comes from Corallium rubrum, assembly GCA_964035015.1. Lineage (NCBI taxonomy): Eukaryota > Metazoa > Cnidaria > Anthozoa > Scleralcyonacea > Coralliidae > Corallium > Corallium rubrum. The sequence goes on along the minus strand of OZ036005.1, from coordinate 1,857,600 downwards.
GACCTGCATTGCGCATGCGTCAGGGATTATCCATGCATGTACATCAAAAGTAAGGACGGACCAGTATATTGTAGGACACATAATGAATTACGCACGAGGTAAGGTTTTATTTAAACACTTATATTTATTAAAATGTCAAATGCAATCAATTGACAAATAGTTAGCCTACGCTGCAGACATCCCAACCTGGGTTTGGATGTATGCAGCGTAGGCTATAGACTGCATGAATAGTGTAGAAACTATGCGTTGTATTAAAGTGTATATGAAACTAAAATTAAGTTTGTCTTATTTGAAAGAACTCTTAAAATAATGGGGAATATAAATTTACAGCTTTTTCATATTTTACTTAGTTCTTGAGATATTTAGACTTATGTGATATTCAAATGAGATAACTTATATGGTTCGTTTTTCACTAATTAATTAACATATTCGAAAATCGTGAATATTTTTAAGATTATTGAATAAAATCACTTGAAACTTTGCATATTGCTACAGTTCATGCAACTAAACATGAAAGACAAGTTACAAGTGATTTTGATCAATAATCTTAAAAATATTCACGATTTTCGAATATGTTAATTAGTGAAAAAACGAACCATAAGTTATCTCAATTTTAGTTATATATACACTTTAAGCTGTAATTGTTTTATTGGAAGCACCACTCTCTTTAGTCTGAAAAGGAGTGGGAGACTGGGATGAATTAATCTCGCAACAGCTTTTGGGATATTTATGTTGATTCCAGCATTCTGTCCTGTCCCGTGTGTATTAAAGAAATACCAAATGGTTTTCCGTGTTTGGATAAATGAAATATGGTATAGTAGGTTAATACTGCCGAAACAGAGAACGTAAGTGGTCTAACGTTTCCAGCGAAGGCCCTTCGTCAGAGAGTGTTTGGATAAGATTATCCAAACACGGAAAAAAAACCATTTGGTATTTCTTTTGTAAAATAATCACAAGTGAATATGATATACTGTCCGACATTTTCAAGAAATCGTTTTGGCGGGAATTTTCCGTGTTTGGATACCAAATACGGCAATTGACCAATCAGGGCTCGCGTAGTATACATGTTATTTTATAAAGCTATATCCCAAGAGTTTTTAGTCTCTCCAGTCTTCCACTCTTTTCCAAAGTAGCTAAATGATAGCCATTAAACAATCATTCTCGGAATCAAAGACTTTCTTCCCAGAGGGTTGTGGTTAGGTTTAGGCCCACCGGCACCGGAGGTCGTGGTAAGGTTTAAGATTGCCAGTATAATCCATCACCGTGAAGTGTTTTGATTGGTTAACTAAAGGTGGCTTCTTAACTGAAACAGGATTTTTTCTGTTTCTGGTATTGGATTATCCCAGGGCCTTCGTTTGCGTGCGCGGCGAAGGCTCTGGGTACGAAATTGTTAAACAATTAGACAACGAGGTGCAGCCGAGTTTGAAAGAAACAAACTGAAACCTTGTTTGTGTTCTTCTGACGGCAAACCGACCATAAACACGAGCTAATACGCATTATAAATGAGTAGTTCAATGGTGATTGTATTTAACAATTGTGAGCGCACATTAGAATCCGATATACTTGCATTATTTAATTATTTAATTGTCAGTGCGCGAGATATACGAAGATATTTAGTAGTATTGCGTGCAGTAAATAGTCTTCATAATTCATTATGAGTTTCTGAGGTTACAGAAAAATGAAATAGAAAGTTTAAAAAATTGACTGCAACAATGTTATGACAAGCAGCGCCACCTGAGCGATGGGTTTTACAGCGACACTTTGACTTTTAACTGTTGGTTGTTTGGTAAATGCTTCAGTGACACTTTGACTTTTAACTGTTGGTTGTTTGGTAAATGCTTCAGGATCGTTCAGGAAATCGCAATGCATTTGTCGTAATCTTTTTCCAACCATCATACGTGACAGACTTTCCATGTCCAGGTATTCTCTGCTGGAATTTGTAAATTTTGGCCACTTGGGTAAACTGTCGATTTTATCAAGAACGATGGGTAACTTTGTTGTACCTGAATTAGGATCACTATATAGAGAAAAAAAAACCCAACACATTATTACGTTAAGAAATACTTCACTGTAGCAAGAACTACTGTATATATAAGTAAACTGAACTAATCTTATTTATACTGGATAGCTCTATCAGTCATAGCTAACTGTTCTTCCTAGAGGTCCAGTAAGGACCATCCTTCATTTGATCCAGTGTTACTACAAGAGGAAACCAGAGTAAACTAAACTAACTTTATTTATACTGGATAGCTCTATCAGTTATAGCTAACTGTTATCCCTAGAGGTCCAGTAGGGGTCATCCCTCATTGGTCCAGCAGGAAACCAGAGTAATAGGGTCAAACTGGAAGCACTCTTCTCACATGTGGCCAAGGTGAAATTTTAATCAGATAACTGAACTGAGCAGGAATTGAATCCAGGTCGCAGAAACACCGCTGCCAAATAACGTTTGCGCATGTGCGACATCCGAGCTCGTCCTCGGAAAAAGAGCGGGAAAACACTGAAATATTTGTACTGGCCGAAGAGTCCGACACAAAAGTTAAAATTATAAGCATACTACCAAAAAGATAAGGGTAGGTAGCAGAGGTGAAAGGCACGTGCCCTAACCACTGTGCCACCAATACCCCCAGAACAACGTATTAGTCATTACAATTCTTACACAGAAATATTTAAACTTATATCGTGCAACGGTGTTAGTCTGTCAAGGGAGACCTGGAGTATTAGATCTACACTGTAAAGCTAGATTTTAAATCTATTGTAACACTGCAATCTAAGACGTCTTATTAATCTAACAGCCAGCGAATTTACCCTTGTAACAAATCTGGGAACACCAAAAATGTTTGACTGACTATTGAAAATTTTAGACTTTTAACATATTTTAATATGAACCGTTTTATTTGAATTTCATCGCTCCAGCAACTTAAAGTTTCCTTTTTTACCCCAAATATTTCTAACTTACCAGTGGCGGATTAAGGGGGGGGGGGGGGGGGTGTGACGGCTACAGCCAGGGGCCCTCGGCCTCACGGATCCTAGGGGGGCCCGGGGCCGCTGATGTCTTATTAAAAAAAGAATGCCCCGGCCCCTACGTGCAGTGCAAGAAATACAGCCAGGGGCCTCAGGTACCCTTAAGCCGCCTCTGTAACTTACCCAGTTTTTGCAAAGTTGGTCCAGAATAGAATCATCCGCAAAGACAGAATTTGGTCTTCAGAAGGATAATCGCGATTGTTTATTGGAAGACCAAATGTTGACTGAAATGAACAAGAAAAATTAATAAGTCAAAGAAACAGAGGCTAAACTAGCTATAGCTCTAGGATCAGTGCTTACTGTATCTTATACTATCCAATTTATTAATAATTTATGAAGAAAATTCAAAAGAAATTAATGTTTATTCAGGCGTTGATATAGCTTCTTAAATAAATCAGTATTTTAGATTGAAATTTGAGGTGAAAGTTGATTTCATTTATGCAAGTCACATATCCCAAACTCGGTCTTGGTTCTGATTTCCTCTGTTTTTATCTTTGTTTTATTTTATGAATTATTAATGAGTTCAGAATCAAACTCTGAGTTAGATCAAACACGAGTTTGAGTGTTTCTTGAGGGGTTCCAAACACGAGAAAACAAATGAAAACCGAGGGCGTAGCCCCGAGTTTTTTATTGTTTTCGAGAGTTTGAAGTCCCCTGATGAAACACGAGTGTTTGATCTTGCTTCTCAAACGAGTATTCGCATCGCGATTTGCGGTGTTTTCTTCATTGATTTCAATATGCAGATTGCGAAATGCGATCCGGTTCACTAGGAAGTTTCCTACAGGTTTTCATTGTGTATCAAAACTCATGCATGTGATGTGGTATACGTTCGTGATTGGCTACGGTAATTCATGAATTATTAGTGATTTGAGAAATCCTGATGAAACACTCCTCATGTATGATATATATAATTATATATATATATATATATATATATATATATATATATATATATATATATATAATCGAAATATAGTAAGGTTAGATGCCGAAACAGAAAACGTAGGAGTCTAACGTTTCGAGCGAAGGCCCTTCGTCAGAGAGAAACGTGGGCCTTCGCTCGAAACGTTAGACTCCTACGTTCTCTGTTTCGGCAGTATATCTAACCTTACTATATTTCGATTGTTGTTTCTACACTGCCTACGCAGCACGCTACTTTTATTATATATACTGTATATATTACATTTATTATATATATATATATATATATATATATATATATATATATATATATATATATATATATATATATATATATATATATATATATATATATATATATATATATATATATATATATATATATATATATATATATATATATATATAATCGAAATATAGTAAGGTTAGATGTACTACCGAAACAGAGAACGTAGGAGTCTAACGTTTCGAGCGAAGGCCCTTCGTCAGAGAGAAACGTGGGCCTTCGCTCGAAACGTTAGACTCCTACGTTCTCTGTTTCGGCAGTATATATAACCTTACTATATTTCGATTGTTGTTTCTACACTGCCTACGCAGCACGCTACTTTTATTATATATACTGTATATATTACATTATTATATATATATATATATATATATATATATATATATATATATATATATATATATATATGTATATATATATATGTATATATATATATGTATATATATATATGTATATATATATATATATATATATATATATATATATATATATATATATATATATATATATAGATTAGATTAGATTAAAGAAAGTTCAATACATTTTCACTACACTACGATGTGTAAAATTGTAAAACTTACTACCAAGTCGAGGCCATGCGCTGCAAGTCCAAATGTTCCAAGAGGGTATAAACGGATAAGTGTAACAGGGATTGGTGATGAGTAAGAGTATTGGTAAAGATAAACATTCGTTGACTTCAAAATTTGTGATCGTAAATTTGCTTCGTTTCTTGTCGGACAAATAAACAAATTATCTGAATTAAACGCCACAATTGGTTTGAAAGCTTCTATAAACGATGGCGTACATTTTGCCTGGTATAACTTCAGAGCTTGGTTATAAACGCCTTCTGGCGAGTTCTTGAAGTGGTTTTTCAACAAAGTTTCGAAAGTCGTTGTAAAAAAACTAATTTCTCTTGATTTTTGAAGTAATGTATGATCATTTATAAAACTTTCATCTTTTGTTATTCCAAGAATTATGTCATTGTTTTTAACTGTTCCATTTTCCCATAATTTCTTTGGTTCGTCAGTTAAAAAGTCGCCATCGACATCAGGAGCAAACCAGGCGTTTTCCAAAATAAATGGTTTGGAGTTGTAAAGTTTTTCCAAGTCTTTAACAGTGACATTAGTCTGCAGGCATTCTAGTAAGTTCTTATTGTCGGTGCAATTCACCGAGTTCAGAAATAAATGTAGTGATTGCCTTGCAAAAGGTTTTGGTATTATTGCCCAAGGCATCGTCATTGTTCCACTTTGTAAGATAGCTCTGTCAAAGTAAGGCCAGCTCTGCTTGGAGAGAGAGTGCGCTGAAACTGATACTGCGCCTGCGCTCTCGCCGAATATCGTGATGGATTGTGGGTTCCCGCCAAAACTGGCGATGTTGTCTTTCACCCACTTCATGGCTAAACGTTGATCAAACAAACCAAAGTTTCCTGGAAAGAAATGAAAATGATAATATTTGTGAATGGAATTATTGGAAAGCATTCCGGTTTCAGCAGCAGCAACAAAGAAAAGGAAATGAGTAGGAAGGTGAAATGATTCCGTAATAACCGTCGTCTTCGAGTCTTTCAAAATGGAGAAAGGAAAGGAGAAGAAGAGACTGGGGGCTAATCATCCTTACTTGCAGCCAGCTGCGGCTGAATTACAAAAGACGCAGATCAACGTGGCCGTGTCGAAGGCATATCAAAGGCGCTCCGGGCAGCCGCTATACGACACAGTTCAGACAACGGATTACAGTTAAGATGTAAGTGTTGATTTTATGGAGAGAGGAAAACGAGAGAACCCGGCGCAAAACCTTCGAAGCACAGGAGAGATCAACTACAACTCTACTCACATGAGTTTCAAGCTCGAGAACGGGCTCATGCATTCCCAGACGGTCACCCATCCAAGTACTAACCCCGTCTAACCGGGCTTAACTTTGGACTGGCGGGAATAGTAAGAGACGTGCTACTACTCGTGCTTCCCATGCACTTAAGTATGCAAGTGTCATGCAGATTATGCACGGAATAATACGAATTTTGGAAAGTTCTACACACAGCTACAATCAGGACATGGTTTGGTGCTATTCTTAAGGAAGGCACTCGTATTTTTACTCGAAAGATAATTTTATTCTGACCTTTAATTCTGTGGTCACCGGTTGATAAAAATCCAAGCACAGACAATCTGTAGTTAATGGTGACCAGTATAACGTCACCAACTGCTACAAAATTCTGTCCAAGATATAAACTTGATATTCCAGAGGTGAATGAACCACCATGAATCCAAACCTATACAGAAAAAGTAACACAACTGGCCGTGTAAGAGATGGCAGAAAAGACAGAAGTTGTGCATGTTGTTAGCAGTTAAAGTGGCTATGAAACGAAAATTAAGTATGTTTCATTTGAAAGAACACTTATAAAATGATAGAGTAATATCTTTTGCAGTTTTTCGTTTCCATGCTTCGTTCTTGAGATATTTCAGTTTGTTTGACATGCAAATTAAATATTTTGACGTCACATAATGAGTTATCGAAGAAGGTTATATATATTTGCTATATTTGCTATTGTCAAATATAATCACTTGAAAATCTACATGTTTAAAATGGTGTTGTGGGAGAAACACCATGCACTTTAAACACGCCCATACGCTTCCTTCGAACTATTTTGGTTTGATAATAGAAAAGATATATAACTTTTTTCGATAACTCATTATGCACATGCATGCGACGTCAAAATGTTTAATTTGCATATCAAACAAACTGAAATATCTCAAGAACGAAGCAAGGAAACAAAAAACTGCAAAAGATGTTACTTTGTCATTTTAAGTGTTCTTTCAAGTAAGACAAACTTAATTTTCGTTTCATGGCACTTTAAACAATCTCTATCATTTTTGAATAGCCCATTTTGATTTCCTGGAAACCATTCAAGTTTCACTAAAAGGAACGTTGGTGTGCATGAAAATGTAGTCCTTTATTTCAGGGTGAAAAGTTTCAAATAAATCATCACTTTTTAAAATTATAAATAGAAAGTAAATCATCAATTTTTTAAACAGTTAAAGCTGATAAGAAATTCTGGGCAGACTGTGTAAATCAAAGGACTTAACACTTTGAGGCGTGGATCTCTCCCTGTGCTGAATAAAATCGTCTGACGTTAACCAGAATAAATTACTAAAGACTCGTCGTCAGGCTTCAAAGTGTTAACTGCAGAATTAGATTTTTCTAAAACGGAAATTTGCTTTCCATTTGTACAAGTCGGACACTGATTAAGTTGGGTTCATTTGGTGAATGGCAAAAAAAGTTTTTTTTATTTTTTGAATAACAAATCATTCAGCTCACTCACCATAACAGTTGCATTTGCTGGTTGTGGATAGGGTGTCCAAATGTTTAGAATCAAACAGTCTTCAGTAAGAGTTAGTATAGGACTTGACTTTTGCCAGCAAGCAATAGCTTCATTAGTATTATTTAAAGTTTCTAAAAAGAAATATTGTTTGGGTTTAGCAGCAATCTTTGACGTAATCAGACTTCATGTAGCTCAATTTAAAGTGCTTATATGAGCTCAGCATTTCTATTTCTTTAATCTTTCAACAGGATATTTGTATAGGTAATAGCATGGTTTCGAGTGCAATTTGGAAAAAACATGCACAAGTGAGTTTTTCAAAGACTATCAAAATTGCACGAGTCCGAAGGACAAGTGCTATTTGAGGTCTTTGAAAAACTCACGAGTGCGTGTTTTTTCAAAATTGCATTCGAAACCATGCTATTACTTAATAATAATATACATGAAAATGTTAGACAAAATGTTCTTCCAGCTACGAAGTTACATACCACTCATTGCTCCACTTCTCGAAGCTTTAATGGTTGAAAACTGCTTCATTTTGTTCACTAAATACGTCAAACGTTTTACTCATAGCATCTAACCTCTTCTAGTTTTCTTGTAGGAAGGTTTATGACAATATTAAAGCAAAATTCACTCTGTGTTTCATCGAAATGTTCTTCGACAACTTTATGTTTTGGTCGCCATATTGGATTTTCTCGTGAAGGGAGAACCATCCTTCAAAATCCGCATAGGCATTTCATTGGCTTTCCGGTAGATTCCGGTTGTTTATTAGCCAATCAGAATGCTTACTACTCACTGAAATTTGCACTGTATTACATTGAAATTGCATTCCTCTCGACCAATCAGGATCGGCAGTAATTTTGTTTGTCTCCCTCTCAGCCGCTCTTCGTGTCGTCACCCCACACGAAGAGCGGCTGCGAGGGAGACTATAATTTTGTCATGTATATTATTAAATCACTAATTTACAGTTTTCCGTTAGGGTCCTATATAACAAAGGCCACAAAACTCACTCTATTGTCCCCCCATGGAAAACAAATGATTATAATCTGAGAAACTTTATGCGCGGAAATATGAAATTTATTTCGAGTGTTGACTAGGATATCTCACAAGTGAGCAAAGCGAACGAGTAAAATATCTTCGTTAACACGAGAAATAAATTTCATATTTCCAAGCATTCGTGTATTGTTCTGTTTATTATAAAAAAAATAGTCCTATTTCTCCACAACAAGTGATAGAGCAGTAATCGACACATGCATGTGAGATTATCATAAATAATCACACATGTGAGATTATCGTTTTTATTCAGTGGTGGAAAATTTATTAAAACACTCTGTTTTATATGGTGAGTCTTAGCTCGGTTACAAGTACTTGTAGGTCCACAAGTCGCGTTGTAACAGTAAGTTTCCAGTTAAACATTGTTAGTTAGTTTCAGAAATTCGCAGCTTGATGTTAGTAATAATTGTCAGTTGTTTGCTGTACAAGCTGTGTTAGTTGATAATACTCAGAATTACTAACTAACACAGCTTGTACAGCAAACAACTGACAATTATTACCAACATCAAGCTGCAATTTCTGAAACAAACGCTCTTAAATTTACTAACATAAGTTATTGATCTAGTAGATAGATCGTTGGTGTTCCAACAGTGTTTATATTATAATAGTGAAAAAACGCAGTAGGTTTGTTTTTTTCTGGTTTAATTTACCACACTCCGTATTGTTTAAAATTAATGCGAAACTGGTGCAGCGTATTGCATGGCTTCTTGATTCAAATCAATCGGGTTCCCGAGTTGTCGTCACTTGCGGTAACTAGACCCAGTTGGGTTTTTTATTACGACCAACTTTTAAAATGGATAACTTTAAAAAAAGTCGATGAAGATTTTTGTGAAAGAAAATATATTATTCAAGTTCTTTCCGTGGTCGTTTCGAGTATTTTAATATACTGGTGTAGATCTAAAGATCGTTTTCATTTGACGTCATGGCGGCCATGTGTACCAAAACAATGTCAATGGCAGTTTAATTCTATTCTTATATCACGATTGAGTCGGTTTTCTTTGATGTACCGCGGTTAATATATAAGTTATCAACCTTGCATAAATAATTGGATAAAACTTTTCGACAAAACTCGAAAAATCTTGATCGAAAGTCTTCGAAATTGACGAAACCTTGTTCGAAAACCTCCTCAATCGTGATATAAGTCGGTTATATACCTCGAACTTGGGATATAAGTCATATATTGACCCTAGCTCGGGACCTTCGGCCCCTTGGGTAAATATATGACTTATATCCCGCGTTCTCGGTATATAACCCTTACTTATTCAAACATGTATTGTTTTCACCACCCCAATGGGGACATTGATCGCGTGAGTGAAAACGATCCATACCGTTCCAAGGTTTTTTTGGTTGAGGTTTAGAAAACCTAAGCTTTCCAACAGGAGGTTCAGCATACGGGATGTTTAGAAATCTTTGCACCATTTTCCCAGGTATAGTTGATGGTTGAATGTCTCCTTGGACTTTGCCAGTCTTGGTTGTGATAACTACATAAGGAAAAAAGAAACCTTGAATTGGAACTATGTGATATAATTGCTACATTAAAGCCTAGTTTACAGGAGCAATTTTTCCTTGACAAGTTTCGTTGTTGAAACGCTGGCATGCCAGCTTTTCAAAAGGGAGACTTGTCAAGGAAAAACTTGGCATGTATCCTCATACACACGGGCAAATAAAACTTGTCAAGTTGAAAATTGTCAAAGAAAAATTGCCCGTGTAAACTAGGTACAATGGCTTGAACCTAAGAGTTTTAATACTGCCTCAGTGTTGACAGCTTCGTCGACCCAGGTCGAACTAGCTTGTGTCTGTCTGATCTGCATAATAATATAATCTAAACAGTGAAATGAGAGTAGTGTGCTGTGTAGGCAGTGTTGAGTATACACCAAATCGTAGTTTCGTTTAGGCCCACGTGCAAATTAGTTTCCTATTCAATTTGGGCCCCTCTATGCAAATTACATCGTGTCTAAAGCATAACGGGAAGATAATATAGGCTGGGACTGTTTTTTTCATGTTTTGAGTTCATTATTTTTAGATACTACGTTTAGGATTATTGTCAAGGATAAGCGATAAGCAAAGTTAAATTTAGTTTATCCTTATAGAATACCTAAACATTAAAAAGTTTCTGAAATCAGAAATGTTATTGTTACTACGGCTGCTTCAGCCTCGTGTTATAAATGAACTACGTTTTATCCCGACTCAGATTGTATGCGCAGTCGAAACTCCGATTTCGTCTATACCACTATGGCGGAAGTGACGTACCTTTGGTATTTATTGCTGCTATTTCATTGGTTGCAACGAACAACAAGATTATCAGTCGGATTGCCTTGAAAACAAAATAGTATTTTATTAATTGCTTGAGTTTCTAGTACTTTCCCTGCATGCCTTTTAAACTGAATATATATCGTTATGGAAAATCTGGAAGTATTATAAAAATAGAGTGCTGTGTAGACAGTGGGCAACGATGTATAGAAAATCCTAAAGAAGGTCAACTAGTGCTGTATAGTAGGCAGTGTGTTTCAATGTAAAGAAAGGCTTAAAGATAGTGAAATGATTTTACAGAAATATATACTGATTGACGTTTTTGGCCAAAGAGTAATCCGTGTGTAGGCAGTGTGTTACGATGTATTTCAAAAAACATTAATAATTCATGAGGAAAACACAAAAGAAAATCATGACCGTATCGTATCTTTATATGTGATAAAGATTTCTCCTGATTTACATAAACTTTAGCTTTGATTTTCTCGGCTTAGACAAGGTTATTTTTCAAACTAACTCCGCCAATCAACTTACCAAGTGGTTCGTTTTTGAAGCCGTATAATAAACTCGCAGTTCGTGTTTTATCAGATATAAAAACACTCGGCTTCGCCTCGTGTCTTTATATCTGATAAAACACTCCTGCTCGTTTATTATACAGTACATAAAATCTTAAAGATGATAAACTTTCGAGATTTGATTAGAGAACGATATACCACGACATTTTAGGGACTTCGGCTCGACACCTCAGTGTTTTGTTATCTAAAACTGTTCACTTGCTAGCGTTACGGTGTATCAGTTGTCAAAATAAAATATAAGGAATAAAACTGAATCAATATAAATATAATATAGACAACATGAAAATTTAAAGTTGACAAATATTTTACAATATTCTGAATAAATATATTTTATTCATAAACAATTTTATTCAACAGTTTATTCATATATTTATTCAGAATATTGTAAAATGCAGTGATGGATCCAGTTTGATCTGGTAGAGGGGGAGGGTGGGGAGCTGAGCGAGCGAAGTGAGATCAGGCCTGCGGCGTGGGGCGCGACCGAGGCAGGATGGAGCGCCGTTAGCCCCCGGCAGGGTAGGGGGGCGAAGCCCGCCAGAAAATTTTTTTTATACCTATTAATACCTATAAATCATATGATAGCTAATATATGAATCATATGATAGCATGAACTTTACACGGACATTGAATGAATGCCTCCTTTAAGGTACTTGGATTTGACAAGGCAATTGGTACCCTCCTGCACCCCCCTTGGCCAAGGCCAGGCGCACCACCCTCCCCACCCCCACCCCCACCCCCCGAACCCCCTGTAAATCCATCACTGGTAAAATGTTTGTCAACTTGTCAGGCGAATATCGTAGTCTTGTAGTTCACAAATGGTGATGTTTTTTATCAATTAATATTGACATGTTACTAAAATAGTGCTGATAACGAAATACAGCGGAGCCCTTCCTCAGAGTAAAATGTTGTTAGTTTGTCGTGAATTTGCCTCCCCAAGTATCCACGACAAATCACAGTTTTTTGGTTGTTTATAGTTTTATTTCACAATCAGACTCGTTTCACTCACACAGAAAACACGCCTTTTCTCTCTCACAGTTTGGTCAACTTGACTTCGTTATCACACATTCCAATCCTTAATTAATCCAATATTTAACGTTTCTTGTTACCTTCTCCACCTTACTCGCTGACAGCTTCACTCTCAATAACAGTTTAAACATAGAACTAAATTAATCTTATAATAATCTCCAACACACTCCCCCCATATGCAATGTTTAAGTCCTTGGAGATTTGTAAACTAGAACAATTAAAGCATGCAAAATGTTAAAAAGTTGATAGTAATTGTCTTATCTTCGACATTTATCAGGGGCGGATCTAGACTGTATCAACTGTATCGTATGATACAGTCAGATTTTCACTTAATAATTTAATTAAATTAAAACAAATTAAAATTCGAATAATTACAATTCACAAGTAGCTTTTTCAAAGTTCAGCAACATCATTTTCAAATTTTTTGATGTTAATGTACGCAATTTTTCAAAGCTTAAAATCAGTTCTGTTCTACGACCAGCGAGACGAACTCGCACAGGAAATTCTCGGTAGCCCGCAAAAATTGCCCGTAAGTGCGCCCCCACCAGCCTGCGTTTCCTTGCCAGTGAAGCATCGCGCAAAAGGCGCTCTCGTCTCGATTCTTTAATGGCGATGTGTTACCGATGAGGTTACGATTGATACAGTTGTGCTAAATATAGTAACTGTAGCGACTGTATCTGATACAGTTGACTGTATCAAACCAATCAAAATGCTTGATTTTGGTCACGTTTTGCTACAGTTTCCACACTTCCGATACAGTTGACTGTATCGGAGCTAGCCTGTGTTACGATCTAAATATGATTACGGCGTGATGTGATTTAGTTTATGCAACTTTGCGAGCGCACAAGCGCCTCTAACAGTGTTCTACAACAGCTGTTGTGTGTCTTGGATAATGGAAGTTATTCTCTGGAGGAAAAGGCGAGTAGATTACTCCCTCTTAAGCGTATTGTGAGAAGTGTCTTACAGCCGAATTTGCTGTGTCTAATTTTGCGAAGCTACAGTTCCCTCGCAGCCAGGAATCGCGCTCTTCAAATCAGCACCCAGTGAGGTATAAAGTTCGTGAATAATAAATATCTTAGCTACTAATATTGTGCACCAAATTTAGAGTATGCTAATGAGAGTGACTGAGACTGTCCTTGACTTGTGTGTATTGATTTACATTAAAATGAAGACTTACTCGAGTCGGCGTAAAGCCAAGTCTGAGTGACAGTTGCTGTTCTGATATGCTTTTGAAAATATCATTAAATTTAGTTCATGAACCTCTCTGTATACTGGTGTCTGTGTCATCATCGTTTTGATCACAATGGCATTAACACATTTAGAATGTGCAATTCTGAGTATAATATTACAATGTCCAGGTAGCCCACGCATTTAGAATGGGAATATAACTATTATTTATAAAAGTAGATGTCGTCTGGGCTTGTTATAGCCTAATTAATTTATAAAGTATGATAGCTTGCCGATACAGATATGTTGACCTATATATTGAGTATTAAATAATCTACAGTAACATAAACAGTTTTAGTTGTTGACAATATTTATTACCAAACTTTTTATAATACAAGTTAACTTTAATTTGTCGTTTTTGGTTATTTATATTCATGAAAAATTTAAGTTGCGTGTGCCGCTGTATTTTGTCTAAACATTCCCTCAGATTGCAGGAAATCGCATTTCCGGTGTCTTAATTTTCAAAAATTTTCCGGGGGGGAATGCCCCCGGACCCCCCTAACTTTCATGTCATCACAAATACGATACAGTCAGAATTTCTCCTAGATCCGCCCCTGTTTATGTCAGTTCACTGCTGTTCTCAGCTTCATCTTGAATGCGCAATCTTGCCACTGCCGCTGCATTTCTTTTAGGTCGGAACACCGGGGCTTCGACTCTCAAGGAGACTTTAGTTGGTCCTGGACCCTTTCGATCGCACGACAGTTCTAAAGGGTACAGGTGTTGTACTGCTCGCTCCAAATGACCTTTCCCAGCACGTAGCTTGACTCCTCTTACGATGTCGTCTTTTCCTGTTAGTAATTCAACAATTACTCCACTTGCCCCGGTTACGCTCTTCACTCTTGACAATAACGACATCGCCTACCGATGGAACCACCGCCTTTCCTTCGTGTTTGAGATTGTGCCTCTCTCTTAACCCCCTGAGATACTCGGAAGACCATCTTTTCCAGAGCGCATTCTTGCATTTCTGAAGGTACCTTGCTCTTTTCCTCAGGTTGGTTTCTGGAATGTTGCAGGGTTCCAGTTCTGGGATTGCATTTGGTTGTCCAAAGAGAAGCACGTTCGGGGTCAAAACCGGTAACTGGACATCGTTTTCAAGGTAGTCGAGAGGTCGGTTGTTGAGAGCCACTTCGACGTCCAGAATCACATCTTGCAATTCTTTCCAGGACAGATTTCCTTGCCCAATGGTCTTGTACATAGCAGACTTCACCAGCCCCACCATCCTTTCGAACTGACCACCCCACCAAGGAGCACGACTAAGGTTGAATCACCACTCCATGTCTTGTTCGGCCACGTAGCCGTTTATGGTCTCGTCTTTCTTCACTCGTCCAAGCCAGTTAGCTGTCCCAACAAAGGTTCTACCATTGTCAGAGTATATAATCCTGGGTCTGCCTCTTCTTGCTACGAAACCCTTGAGACTTCTGAGAAATTCTTCTGTTTCAAGACTTGGTAGCAATTCCAGGTACAAGCCTCTGGTGAGACTACACGCGTAAAGGACCAAATAAGATTTCCCGACCGTCTTACGCTTGGTCCGATATTTGATAGGTCCCGTGAAGTCCACCCCAATCACCTCAAATGCGTTGCTGCCTTCAATTCGCGTTGTTGGAAGATTTCCAGGTGGTGGGGTTGTATAGGCTATCGCTTGCGCTCGTTTGCATCCCCAACATTTTTTCCTCACGCGCCTGACAAGCCGTCTTAATCTAGGAACCCAGTAGTTGTTTCGTACGTGGGCCATGGTCAAGGCTACTCCCCCATGGAGCGTTTGTAAATGCGATTGTTCTACAAGTTTCTCGGTGTAGAGGTGGCGGTCGGGGAGGTAAACTGGATAAGCTCCTTGAATTCTTCCTCTGCACTCTAGAATTTCTTTGTTATTTTCTTGTAGGTTGAGTTCCAAACTCTCCTCCTGGAACCCCTGTTGACTTCTCGCTCCACGTGGCACACGTTTCGTCCACCACTGCCTTTGGTGCTGTATTTCCTCAGTGTGTAGTGGACCAGATATTCTATTTGCTTGTTGGATTCTGCAGTTGTGCACGAACCGGCTTATCCATGCGCCCGTGGGCAAGACTCTCCACAGTCGGTGCTTGCTTAACAGCTCATCGAAATCATCGGCTTGATCGGTCGTTGTGGCAACAACTTCTCGTATCATCTTGCTCTCTGCTTTGCTTTCTGGCGAAGGTTTGACCACAATTTCTGGTGGCCACTTGTCAGAATTCCTCAACCAGCCTGGTCCGTTCCACCACAACTCTGCGTTCGTTACGTTTCCACCTCTGCTCCCGAGATCCGCAGAGTTTTCCTAGCGTTTCCAACGATTGCACACAATAAACCAATTTCTCGTAGAATGGGTGTATTTTGTCCGGGCGGGTACTTGCAATGGCCGGTAAGTTGACAATCTCTTCGACGTAAGAATTTACAATTTCGCTTGTGTTTCCATAGCGTTGCTCAAGAATGCTCTTTGCCCGTTTGTAGCCATCTTCCGTGAACGGCAACCCGTCGACACATGTTCGTACTTTCGGTTCAACCAATTCTTTGAGATACGAAAACTTTATGATGTCTGGTATTTGTGCTTTGTCGATTTCGGCAGAAAATTGATTCCAAAATCGAAACCAATCATGATAAGAACCATTGAAACGCGTTATGACGAGTTTTGGTAGCTTTGCAGAAGTTGTCTTACTTGTTGTTGTCTGGGGCTGTGCTTCTGTCATTAATTTCTGATATTCTAATTTCTGAACAAGCAACTTGCGTTCGAATTCCATCTGTCGATCTCTTTCGTGTTGTTCGAAGGCGAGTTGCCTCTCATAATTCTCTTCATCAACCTTCTGCTTTTGTTTTCGCTCCAGCGCGCTTTCTCCTAAACGCTTGTCGGCTCTTAAACGTTGAATCTGCTCATTCAGTTGGTTCACTATGACGTCCGCTTCAGCCATCTTACCTTCAATGTCTTCGCCCCATGCTGAGACGTCTTCTTCGGATTCTCCAGCGGTGAATTTTGCTTCTTCGATTACTTGTTTCAGGTCGCTGATGGTCATGACTATTTTGGTGATTGAATTCTTCAGCCGGCTAGAGACATCTTCGTCGTCCTTTCCAAGTACCGCGTCCGTTTTCTTTAAGGTGAAGTTTAGTGTTCGTAACCTACCGCTCATCTCTGTCTCTGATAAATTATCCATTTTGATTCCTTAGTTTCTGGTTTCCCTGGTTCTTGTTCGAACCCAAATCACTTGAATATCCCGTCGGAGGTGCCACGTGTCGTGAATTTGCCTCCCCAAGTATCCACGACAAATCACAGTTTTTTGGTTGTTTATAGTTTTATTTCACAATCAGACTCGTTTCACTCACACAGAAAACACACCTTTTCTCTCTCACAGTCTGGTCAACTTGACTTCGTTATCACACATTCCAATCCTTAATTAATCCAATATTTAACGTTTCTTGTCCCTTACTACTAACAGTTTAAACATAGAACTAAATTAATCTTATAATAATCTCCAACAAGTTCGCGTGAGGGTTTGAACAGAAAGAATATATGTATAGTTGCCTATCGTTAGGACCAAGTTTTTTTAAACTAACCTGCCAATTGGAATACAGTGAACTCCCTCTAAGCGGACACCTCTCTTTAAGGCAGACAGCTAATCTTGGCCGCTCATACATTATTTGCTATAATAAAACTCTTTGTAAGGTGGACACCTCTCCAAGTGAAGGCGGATTTTTCGCTATGAGTAATTTTTAATTAGATGCAAATACTCGCAGCGACCTCCGAACACTGATCTGTGGCTCCGAACCATCGCGTGCGATGACTGGAAAACAGACTTAATGAGGCGGACACCAAATTTGGTCCTGAGAGTGTCCGTCTTATTAGAGAGAGTTGACTGTATACGATTATTGTGGGACTGCGAACTCAGGTGGAGACAATGGAGTAGCCAGGGTTGACCAATTGAGTGGGCACGAAGTGACATTTCTAAAGAAGGGGGTAGCATGCCCTGGAAAAGTTTTGAAATTTAGGGGGTTTTTTGAATGTCATTTCCTCCATTTTAGGGGAAGAATTTGTAGAATTCTGAAGATTATAAAATAGGAAAATTAAATATTTACATTATTTTGTTGGAGGATTGCGGCAAACATTTTAGTCAGTTTGATTATGTATTTATTGCGTGCGGTATAGATTCTTTAATCACGAGTACACAAATCACGCCTGGAAAACGCGTTGCCAGGCCACGGACTAGCATTGGAATGAATGCCATCATTGACGCGGATTGGCCTGGCCTGGCCCGCCCTTGGCTACGCCACTCCGAGTGACGTACGATACTGATGAGTAAAGTAGAGAAAAACCTCTACTCCATTGCGAACCCGCGACTTTCGGTTCAACAAGGAAGTTGGAAGCAGGTCGTAGAGTGATGGTACTCAATACTCATAGTTGTGCAATATTGCACCATTGCAATGGGGGTACACAGATGTGGTTAGTTTGCGTGCGGCTTTGAACAGAAAGAATATGTTATGTCATAGTATGACTATCATTGTGAAAAGACAATTGACCTATTTTGACCTTATAAGACCAAGTTTCTTTCATCACGCAGCACTTTACCACCTTTTCAGTTTCACTTTGCTCTATCTAAAACACTGCCCACGCAGCACTTTACTTTTTAACCACATTTGCATGTATATCCCCTAGCAATGGTACAATATCACTTGAAGCACTTTGCGTGGGAATTATCGGTGCCGAAGGCCGAAGCAACTGTTTAACGCCAAACATGACCAAATATACTGGGCGATCGAAACATAACTATGGTCTATAACCTATGTATAAGAATCTGAGGCAAGTCAAACAAATATGACAAAAGGATTATGTAATATATGTCATTACAAAGGAATAGCATAAAAAGAGGTGCATCAAGGCGGTTTTGTCGCGCGAAGCGACATTTTCGTTTGGCTCGCGAGCCCTCGAGTGGAACTAATTAGCCAAGACAAAAGAGAAATGTCGAGTCGGTCGACAAATGTCGCCTAGTGGAAAACCGCCTTTAGCTATCAAACGTCCCACTCGATTTGAGTCATTTAGTAAAATCCTTCGGGCCGTACTAAATGACCCTCGTCGAGCGGGACGTTTAAGTAATAGATAAATCCCGAGAACGAGGGATTTATATCGCATAAATCCCGACGTTCGAGGGATTTATCTGACTTAATTTATTATTGAGGAGGTTTTCCAACAAAGTTTTATCTTTTTTACTACCTTGGACAAAGATTTTCCTAGTTTTTTTCTTCATTTCTTTTCTAATTAGTATTCAAGGGCTTTATGCGATATAAAGCCCTCGAAAGAACAAAGAAAACCGACTCAATAATAAATTAATAGCCAATACACCTCTTTTTATGCTATTACTTATAATAATTGTATACAAGTAGCCCTCTTATGAAAAATAACTATGTTCATTGAAACCTTGATCAAATATTGCTTTGAAGTTTTCAAATCAAACCGCAGTCTTACAAAAGGGAACAGCGTTGTATAATCAAAATAATGGGCTTGTCTCACCCCCCACGTGATCCTGACCTCTGCCTTATTGTGATTGGTCAATTACAACTTTGAGGGTTCAAACGCTATAACTGACCAATCGCAGTAAGGAAGAGGTCAGGGTCACGTGGGGGTGAAGATTGATGTCGAGCTGTCGTTTATGGCCCCCAATAGGGAAAGATAATATTTTTTACCCGATGACAATCACCAGCACTGCAGGTGGTCCAAAGCTAAATTTGTTTTGTAAATATGATTATTTAATCCATATCTTTGTCGTCAAACGCAACGGGAGATATCACCATGGAAATTAATGAAGAAAGTAGGACAGATCGGGTACAAAGAGCAACGTTTTCGGGTTTTTTTGTGCGTTGGAAGTTCGCGTTTCCATCATTGAAGGCAGTACATTTAGAAGAACAATTATATGTTTTGCTTGTTGATGAGAATTGTTTTCTTGTGACTGGGAATTGGGTATTTGAGCAGATTTAGGTTGCGTGCCGCGGCAAATCGAAGGCACAACATTTCCGTTCGACATCGTTGTTATCGTAGTTGTGCGTAAATTACAACTTTAGCTCTTCCGAAATATCGTCTTTTACTATCACAAATGCGAACAACATGGCGACAAAACTAAATCAAATGGCAGACGTTGCAGTCTAACTCTGGGCCACAGTGTCCTACTTTTCCAATTAAGTCGGTATCACTATGGCAATATGGAGTTAAATTACCGTATTGTCATAGTGATATCTCCCGTTGCGTTTGTCGCCAAAGATATGAATTGCATTGGGCTATGTGGTGTCTGTTGAAATTAACGCCAGATGATTTTACTCAGTGACTATAAACGCCAGACGATTATATTTTACTCGTCAAAGGAAGAAATCTGAGAGTGAAAGAGTTATAAACACACGACCCTACAGGCGGCAGGTCGCCTTGAAATCAAATTTATTGTTTTGTATTTTCTTTTGTCTCAGAATCGCTAGCCTGCGTGCAGACTCATATTACTTGTTGACGTTAATTGTTGATGTTGTTCTATGCCATCCATGCTATAAAATCGTGTGGCATTAGCCAGAATAAACCTTAAAACTCGTCATCAGGCTTCAAGGGGCCGGGTTTCCATGTTGAAGAGTATAAAAATCATTTGACGTCAGCCAGAGAAAATACTAAAATACGTCTTTGGTACTGAAAGGGTATTGCTCGTCTGGGTCAGTGTAGTCCTCAGAAAGACTGTTTGTAGTGACTGACGTTTGGATGGCTTCACATCCAGGTAAATAATTATTATCCGCTAGATATCTACTTGTATGGATCGTTTTCACTCACGTGATTGGTGGCCCCCTCAAGAGTGAAGGTGTTGTGTAATAAGAGTTGCCTAATTTACGTACGCTAACCCAAACTCTTACTCTTAGCGAGTTTCTTTCCAGCTTATAATTAGTTTAACGCCTAGCTAGTTATACCCTAATCTGACTACTCGCTGGTTTTAATAAGCAATGTAATTTTAATGTTTTAAGTAGGCCGAGATTTTGGGTTCAATTCTTGCTTGTGGGGTCGAACGACTTGATCCAAGTCTGCGTCTTCAGGTTAAATGAAGAGGATGTACACGTGAAGTGAAATAACTGAAATTACGATGTCTTCCAGGTAATCAGAAAGTTTTTAATATTAGGACCTAGAAAATAAGTCACGACACTCGTATAAATGGTCAATTTGTTCGTGACCAAAGTAACTCACAAAATAAGTCGCGACTTATTAGAAATTGACCGGTTTATACGAGTGTGTTCGGGACTTAGATAAGATGTGTCTTATAATCAAGTTAGGCGACTTATTCTCTCGTTTAAATTGCCCTAATATTCTGGAATAATACCAAAAATTGCAAAGTAAGACATACCGTTATAACAATTTAACAAAATCTTACCATATTATGCCTTCGGATGATTAACTTGTTAAAGTTTTACTATTAGAAAACACGTCTGATAGTCAATGTTGCTCTTGATTGTTTTTGTATCGTCCCTCCTGGGTGTTGAGACGTAACTGACGCGACAAAGTGAGTTCAAGTGGCAAGTGCGTCAAGATTCCTTTTGTATTTCTGTCAATCAATAGTTATCATTCCATGACCATAGGAACATACCGCAATTCTTGTCGAAGCGGAAACCGTTAACATGGTGATAATTGCATAGTGAAATCTTAAATTATTATCGTAAAGTAATGAAGAACGACAGTTAAAGAACATTAAAGAAAGGATTCTTTTAACTTTTCTTTCTATAGAACGGATTTAATTATCGTAAAGTATGAAGAACGACAGTTATTAAAGAACATTAAAGAAAGGATTCTTTTAACTTTTCTTTCTATAGAACGGATTTAATTATCGTAAAGTATGAAGAACGACAGTTAAGAACATTAAAGAAAGCATTCTTTTACTAAGGAATGGGGTAGGGGTAGGAATGTATATTCGTAACACAATTAATTTTAAAACAAGGAATGATTTCCATGACGAATCCCTTGAGTTTTTGTGCATCGAAGTCAATAAGCCTAAAACTGAGCCTATTTTGTATGGGGTGCCATGCCCGCCAAAATTATATAAACACGCAATTGTTCAATGTTTTGGGCATTATGTAGCTATTTTGGTAATATTAGCCAGCTTATTTTTTTATTATTCAGCATACTTTTTATCATTAGCCAGCTTATTTTTTATTATTCAGCATACTTTTTATCATTAGCCAGCTTATTTTTTTATTATTCAGCACACTTTTTATCATTAGCCAGCTTATTTTTTTATTATTCAGCATACTTTTTATCATTAGCCAGCTTATTTTTTATTATTCAGCATACTTTTTATCATTAGCCAGCTTATTTTTTATTATTCAGCATACTTTTTATCATTAGCCAGCTTATTTTTTATTATTCAGCATACTTTTTATCATTAGCCAGCTTATTTTTTTATTATTCAGCATACTTTTTATCATTAGCCAGCTTATTTTTTATTATTCAGCATACTTTTTATCATTAGCCAGCTTATTTTTTATTATTCAGCATACTTTTTATCATTAGCCAGCTTATTTTTTATTATTCAGCATAATTTTTATCATTAGCCAGCTTATTTTTTATTATTCAGCACACTTTTAATCATCAGCCAGCTTATTTTTTATTATTCAGCATACTTTTTATCATCAGCCAGCTTATTTTTTATTATTCAGCATACTTTTTATCATTAGCTATTATTAGCCGGCTTATTTTTAATTATGCAGCGCGACGGTATTATTAGTCAGAGGCTTGGGCACTAAACATCATTTCAAATTGGCTAAGAATTTGTTCAAAATGGCGGAAACCGAAAGTGAAACGTTGAGGGAAATGATACAAAGTAAACTGTTATCTGTTAGGGACCGTTTAATTCAGGATGATATCGAGTTGGATATACAGGCCATATTGGAAGTCGTTGATGTATTATTGCAATGCGTTGTCTTATTGGATTCATTTGAGAGGGTTTCCAAACAGGTTTTTAACTATTTGACACAGGCTCGTGACGTGTTGTCTAGGAGCATCCACAGGAACACAACCGAATGCAGATTGAATGATGTTGGTACCGCAGGTAGACCTTCGTTTAACATTTCAAAGGAACAGATTGAATATCTTATGGATTGCAACTTCACAGTCAAAGAAATGAGTGAAATACTACATGTATCAAAGCGAACTGTAGAACGACGTATGAGTGCATATAACTTGACAGGAATGAATAGATTTACAGAAATAACTGATGAACAGCTAGACAACGCTGTGTATGACATCAAGCGATCCTCGCCTGATTGTGGTTCTAAACTTCTCACTGGATATCTGCGGTCAATGAATATACATGTTCAACGAAGCCGCGTTAGAGAGGCACTTACCCGTGTAGATGCTTTGGGGGTACTTGCCAGACGGTGTAGGACAGTCCATCGTAGAGTTTATAACGTTTCCCGTCCTCTTGCCCTGTGGCACTTAGATGGAAACCACAAACTTATTCGCTGGTGCTTTGTGGTGCATGGGTGTGTCGATGGATATACACGTATACCTGTGTTTTTGAAATGCAGTAACAACAACAAAGCAGTCACTGTTCTCAGTCTGTTTATGCAGGCTGTTGATGATTGGGGCCTTCCATCAAGAGCAAGATGTGATAAAGGAGGGGAAAATGTGGATGTTGTCCGTTATATGCTAAATCATCCACAGCGTGGCCCAGGAAGAGGCTCAGCGATAACGGGAAGAAGTGTACACAATCAAAGAATAGAACGCCTGTGGCGAGATGTGTATGAAGGTGTATTGAAGTCTTTTTACACTCTGTTCTATTCTATGGAAGATCATGGGATTCTTGATCCAGATGACGAAGTTGACCTATGGTGTCTTCACTTTGTCTTCATGAAAGAAATCAATGATTCTTTATTTCGATGGGTTGAAGGGTGGATCAGACATCCACTACGAACTGAGCATAACCATAGTCCTTTGCAGCTTTGGATCAGAGGCATGCGCTGGGATCATATTGCAGTTCCTCAGCCAGAGGACACCAATTGGGATGTTTACGGCATTGACTGGACTGGCCCTGTACCTGCAGAGAACGAAGTAACTGCAACAATAGTAGAGGTACCAGATACATTATTTTATGTTACTGAGGAAGTGATAGATGAACTGTATGCAAGGTTAACAGAAGTTAACGATGATGATGGTAATGATTTTGTGGAGCAGTACTATGTAGTAAGAGATTGTGTTAGACGACTGGTTACATAGGTTTGGTTATTATAGATTAATTTGAACGACGTTAATATTATAACAATTTTTGAGAAAAATTTATGCAACAACTTTTAACATTGTAACATAAGTGTTAGTTCAAGGGAATTCTTTGACTGTGTCACCAATTGGTGCACAATATGGGAATAACTACACAGTTTTCATCACACCACATTTAAAACAGTTTAAGAAAATTTTCTTGTAATGTTAAACAATTTGTGAAAATCATGTGAGCTTTTTACTAGTTTGCAGGCTATTTTTTACAAGCAACGTAACCTTGCAATTAAATGTAATTTATTAACAATGAAATTTATCTAAACTCAGGGCCCTAGATTTGAAATTTTGACCAGTATCCAAGTGGATACTGGCACTACTTAATCTTGTACCCTCATAATGGAAATTCAGTATCCCAGACTTGTTGAGTCTGCAAAGGAAAGTAACAACTGTGTAACAGGCAGCCATAGTGTCAATGAGAAATTGGTAAAAGATTGGCTCATGGAATGAAGTCAGCCATGAAAATGATCTACAATTACTCACTTGTCGCAATTGTATCTCTTCGGGACACTGAGCTTATAATATCTAATACCCAAAATTAAAATCTGGTATCCTGGAAATATCTGGATACTGCAAATCTATAGCCTGCGTCGCATCCAGTCTTTGGAAACCTGAGATGCGACGCAGGCTACAAATCTAGAGCCCTGTAAATTGTATTATATAACAGAAGCCATGCAATTACCTTCACCTCTTAACAAAACTCATAATTAACAGTAACACAATAAAATCAATCCCAACAAAACTAACATCGATAATCTATATATTATAGATTCACAATTACAAAGAAGCACACTCCTACAATAATCACTGCAATATTCAACGAAAATGAAGTTCCCCTGCACAAGAATCTGCCCTCTTGCCCTTCTGGTACCCCTGACAATGTTTCGTTTTAATGAAAACACCATGATTATTTCCACAAAACTAGAATATTGATTGCCATGCAAACTTACAAAGAAAGCAAATAAGTCCTGTAAAATTCCTTATAAAGTCTACGAAAAAATTCTTGGAACTACGTTTAGATGACTTGTATAGGTGGTTTTCAGGTTCTGTAACTTTTTCCACCTCTGTTTACGATATGATTTTTACAATTTTCAAGGGAAAATTTCCTAACTGGCTAGACCCCAAGAGGTTCCTTGCAGTTTCTATGATGGGTTCATTATTGGGTTGTGCCTCTTTATAATCTAAATCAGTTCCTTTCACAGTTTTTATGAAGTTCAGAAGTTCTTTTATGCACTAACTTTACTTAATATGTACTTCAAGGGTTTCCAAAACCCTTTGCATTTCGAACTGCAAATGCGAAAGCTGTCTTGAACTCAACATACACAGAATGAGTGACAGGCAAATAAAGAATGCAAGAGCAAGTGCTTGCCTTAGGAAAGTTAGATAGTTGACCATTGGCTTCAGGATCATGCAAGAAATCAAGCTCCATATCTATCTTACGACAAGGAACAACTTTTAAACCTGAAGCAAAGAAGAGAATATCAGAAAATGTGATCTCACAGTCATTTTCCTCAATGTCCAATAAAAGATCTCTCCAAAATGCAAGAAGCCTATTTTCTACTTCCCATCTATTGGACTCTTTCTCACTTCTGCAAACGGTGAAAAGATCCTCAAATATATCTGAAGAAAGAACTTGTTCATGAAAACACATAGCGTGGTGGAATGAATTAGGGTTGAGAAGCAGGGCATCAAGCACACCCAAGCAATTAATACCATTTTTAAAGCTTTCAAAAGCTGGCCTTGTTCTGCCAAGAATATACCAGTGGGCAGTCTCGCTAGCAACTTCCTTAACATCACATACATTTTTCATAAACCTCAAAGTCCCAGCCAGCTCCAATATTCCTTCTAATTTTTTGTCAGCAATCACTTCATTTGCCTCCTCTACTGACTCAGCAGACATCAACCCTTGAATACCTAATTGCAATTCTGGGTCATATACAGATTCAACTGGCACAACAACTTCACTTGGACCTTTGACCAGCGAATCAAATAAGATTGGACTGAGACATCGAGGACCTATTCCACAATGAACTAATGCCATAGAAAATAGCTGCCCAGCATAGAAATACTCTCCCTCTTTTAGAGCCTTAGCATCAGACGATAAAAACCTCTCCAGCTCTTGCCCACAGAAAAGTTTGCCAGATAATACTTTCTCTAGGGCTAATGTAAAGAATTCTCTCATTGGCCCACCAATGTCTATAACACCCTCCGAAAGACCTACATCGTCAGTGAATTTTACAGAAACTCTTTTATTGGGAGAAAATGATTTCCTTGCCATACCTCTCAATACCCCATCCCAAATATCACTGCGACAAATATTAAATTTTGAAATACTTAGACTATCAATGTTGACAGCAAGCTCATGTAAAATATTATTGATATCCAAAACTTCTTGATTGACTTCAGGTGGAGTTGCCTCATCGTCCTCGACTTGTTCATCAGATAAATGATCATTATTAATATCTTGAAAGATAAGTGATGCATACATCATATCAAAGTCTGTATTGTCCCATCCTTACCTGGGTTGTGTTGTTTCACTGCTTCTTACACTGCTGGTTGATTGCTGTAGCCTTACGTCTTGAAGAGGCCCCGCGCTTGACTCTGTGCTTGGCTCTGCATCAACTTGCGCCTCATCTTCATCTAGATCAATGGCCTCAACATAATGGTTTTGTTCTCTGTAGGGCGAAAACAAATAAAATTAAATCATCTGGGGTTTCTGGCCAAATAATATTAAGCAGCAAGTTGAGTACTGTATAAAACAAGGTAACTAACCATTAGAATTATGTATAGGTAAATGTTATTCACTCATGTAGACAACTCTAATGCTTAGTGACGTGTGCTATTCTACGCTTTGGTACTCTGGAACAATAGCAACAAGGCATGTGAGTTAATTATCCAAAATTGTGAATTGGATATGTAAACAAGCATTAGCCAAATTTGTCTTGTATTTAATTAATTAGTGATTATTGTATTTAATCAATTCCCACACAACAATAGGCCAAATAACAAACTTCCACAAAGGTCTATGTCACAATTGTCAAACGTCTACATAAATTTCTGGGAATGTGGTCTTGTGTCAAACCAGACAACTCAATGAAACAACACTTATTTTACTGGTGCCAAGGGAAATAAATGTATATACAGTACATTTTGTGGTCCAGAGACCACCTTTGCAACAATGGCAGTTGATGGTCCATATAACATACTGCTTTCCCGAGGTACCAGTAAATAAGTGCTTTATTATCCTACCAAGTGTCAAAGAAAAAAACATGAGATATTTTTATTTTTCAAACATTAAATTAAATACATGTACACTTGTTCACGTGCTATTTCACATGATGTTTTCATTATTGATGGTATACAACATATTGTTGCCCTTATAGCTTTCTGTGGGGAAACAGCTAAATTTCGACACTCACGTGACACACTCTCAACCAATGACACACTAGAAAAAGGGAACTTTGACACTTGGTAATAATTTGGTTTGTATTGGGAGGTTGTAAATAATAGATACAGAATAGTATTTTATCACAAAATGGTGGATTTATAAAGGCATTTTGACTTGTCCCTCACTCTTCTGACAAGAACATTCAAAAGTTGAAGGGATTCCTTCCCCTTGACAAGTAAATTGTCTGGTGTTAGACAGAGTAAAATAACAAAGTAGGGCGCATTAGGTGTCACCTCCCCCTTGGAATTTCCAATATAATTCCACTTCACCCTCTTGGAATTAAGGTCAATCTCCCCTTCTCCCTCAGAATTTCCAATGTGAAAAATCACCCTCCCCTGGAATTTTAAAGCTTCCTCAACAGCGGGGTGGGAATAAAAAGTGGAATAGCCCAATTCATTCAAATGAGTTCCAAAAGCATGAGGCAGGGACTAAAATGTTATCAGCCATTATGCACCTATCAATATTTAGCTCCAGGGTGGAGGGGGCTACCCTGGGTGCCAGAGGCTCTGAGTTTGTGTTTGGGAGAGGGAGAGCCTCTGGTCACGCGAGCTTCAAATCTCACTTTGGCGAGTTCAATATCTGAACTCGGTTTTTGATTGGCCTAAATTTCTGAAAGCGTTACTGTGGCGTTACTATTGGTTAATCAAAGCAAGTCACGCGTGACCGTGAGTAATTAAAAATATTAAAAACTTAAACCATACACCTCGGAGTCTCGGATTGCCATTACAGCTCACTGAAAAACCAAAGCGAAAGTCTAGTTTTTGTGAACAGAGGAAGTCCGATAATTCTTCTTTCCACAGTGAGTTGGAATTGAGATAAAATCCATAGTTTCCTTATCGAAAACGAAGTAATGAACGAGGGGCTATCCGTGAGAATAATCAACAGGAAGTAATTAAAAATATTAAAAACTTAAACCACACACCTCTGAGTCTCGGATTGCCGTTTCAGCTCACTAAAATACCAAAGCGAAAGTCTAGTTTTTGTGAACAGAGGAAGTCCGATAATTATTCTTTCCACAGTGAGTTAGAATTGTGATAAAATCCATAAACGAAGTATGCTTTGCTGCCTGTCGAAGACTTTGAACAATCGTAACATAGCAACGTGCGTTTCAAATTTCACTCAACCGTGAGAATAATCAACAGGAAGTAACTCGCCAAAGTGAGATTTGAAGCTCGCGTGACCAGAGGCTCTCCCTCTCCCATGCCAGGGGGCATGCAATGTTGAAATGTTGTTTTTATTTAGAGTAGTCTATTTTGTGTCCCAGATAAGGGGAAGTGAACCATAAACTTAGTCAGCACGGTGGGCAAATTGACAAACTACTAGTCAATTAAAATGGGCTATTCCAATTCTTATCCACACCCCCTGTTGAGGAACCTCTGTTTTTACCACCTCCTTTGGAATTTTCACTATTTTCTGATTATAAATTTACCCCTCCCCCTGGAAATTCCATGTAGATTCAACTCCCTCCCCTGGAAATTCCAAGGTTCCTCAACAGGGGGGTGCAGATAAAAATTGGAATAGCCCAATTCCCCAGGGGGTTACATGCTCCCTCCACCTAACCCTGGGGCTTAGCATTGATAGGTAAATTGTGTAAAGATAAAACCATCTTTATACCTTGCCATGTTTGCAGTGTTGTCATTTCTTTTGCCTGGACACACATAGATGTGTTCTCTAAGTTTATTCATTGGGTAAATACTTAGGCAGTAATTGCAGATTTCTTCCACAATTGCACCATGTCCTTCACGATCTTTGCTTGTCTCCGTTAAGTCCAAATCGGATTGAATTGGACGAATATATACACACACGCCCTTGTCCCACGAACCGTTTTAGGAAGTCAATCGTGTAACCATTCTCCCCTTCGCGTATCACGTTCAGTAAACTTCAGTTCGCGTGAACTTGGCTTGGCGTGCATGAATTCGTAACCCCCACTATCTTTCAGCTTCGGGAATGTTTCTTTTAAGCCAAGTCTTACATCATTAGCATTTGCTTCTTCAGGCAGGGTGACTTTTTTTTCACCGAGTCCAGCAACAAGTAGTTGTTGTTTTTCTTCACTACTTGGAACGTCATGTTGTGTGGTAGACGCCAGACAAAAAAATTTTACCGTCACATCTTTTGCTTTTTTTCTTTTCTTCGTCCTTGGCCTTGCTGGTGTATTTGAGGCGGTCCGGCGTTGAAATGAAGTCGATGGACCAGAAACAGAAGTCGATGCGCTTGGCTGAGAATTATACGGGGCAAACAATCGCCGAAATTCATCTCGTGCTCTAGCAGGCCTTCCTACAGTGTCTTGTCCTGGTTGCGCCGTGACTGCTGTCGGCGTTGCTCTCGGTGTCTCGATCGATGTTTGAGAATTTCCCCCACTATGAACTAAAGGCGAGTTGATTAGACTTGTCGCCGCTTGGGTCAATAAACGCGCTGCTTCTGCTAGATCGGTTGGTTTGGCCATTTTGAAAAGTCAAAATACTGAAATAGCCTCTTCAAGTTCGTGCTAGTGCCAGACCTCTGGCTAATGATAAATTAGCTGAATAATAAAAAAATATAAGGTGGCTAATATAAAAGTATGCTGAATAACAAAAAAAAAGCTGGCCAATGTAAAAAGTATGCTGAATAATAAAAAATAAGCTGGCTAATGATAAAAAGTGTGCTCGATAATAAAAAATAAGCTGGCTAATGATAAAAAGTATGCTGAATAATAAAAAATAAGCTGGCTAATGATAAAAAGTATGCTGAATAATAAAAAAATAAGCTGGCTAATGATAAAAAGTATGCTGAATAATAAAAAATAAGCTGGCTAATGATAAAAAGTATGCTGAATAATAAAAAAATACGCTGGCTAATATTACCAAAATAGCTACATAATGCCCAAAACATTGAACAATTGCGTGTTTATATAATTTTGGCGGACATGGCACCCCATAATTTTGATCTCTACTTGGTATAGACCCCCTAATGCACCAGTGGAGTTGTTACATACTTTTCAGGAAATTCTAGATAAAATTGATGCAACCGGTTTTGAGTCTAATATTTTAGGTGATCTCAATTGCAACTGGATTGCTAATCCAATTGATAATCACTCCAGGTATCTTGTTGATTTATGTCAACTTTATCATTATACTCAACTCATTCAAGATCCTACACGAATTACAACTTCTACCTCTACATTGATCGACCTCTTTCTAACAAATGAACCAAGTAATTTCATTTCGTACGGTGTTTCTCACACAGGCATAAGTGATCATAGTCTAATTTATGTTGCACGTAAATATAACCGTCAAAAATGCCAAGAGAAAGTTGTCGGGAGCAGGCAGTATAAGAATTTTAATTTTGATGATTTTCATAATGATATTGAACTTGCTCCGTGGCATGAAATTTTGGAATGTTGTGACCCTATCGAGTCATGGGAAATTTGGAAATTACAATTTCAGTGCATCGCCAACTACCATGCACCTTGGAAAAGCAAACGCGTGTAAGGAACAAAAGTGCCCCGTGGCTTACTCCTGATATTAAGAGGAAAATGTGGGAAAGAGATCGATTAAGAAGAGTAGCTATTATTAGCAACCAAATATCAGTGTGGGACAATTTTAAGAAGCTTAATTAAGAACCAAATCAACCATGAAATAAAATTAAGCAAAAAATGCTATTTTCACTCTTACTTCGCTGACAATTTTGCTAATATCAAAGGTACTTGGAAGGGGATCAACTCATTGCTTTCTACTAAAACACGAGCAAATAACATATCAAAACTGGTGATACGTGATACTGAGATCAGCGATCCTGTGGAGATTAGCAACGCTTTTAACAACTATTTTATGGAAATTGGGTCAGCGATCCCAGAGTGACTGGCATATCCTTAACAGAAAAGCCGGAATTCCATCAAGGCCGCTAGCTTTACCAACGGGAATTGTATTTATGATACGTAAAATCTCACTTGTACTGACCTCCATTACTTGAAAAGTAGACTCAGGGAGTTGAATGTGTTCATAACTTATATCACCTGAATTCGGTATTTTAGCAGCAAGTTTACCTTGGTTTTCTAGGTTTTCCGATATAGGTAAGCTTTGGCATACTACAATAGCTACTATACTGACCGCTGCTGACTGACAGCCTACTAACTACCCTCGACTGCTGCGAAGATACAGACATCACAGCAGACATCAGCGTACATGTCTCACACATGTAACTGCTGCCACTGCCAGTGCTGCATAATTGTTGGTTATTCAATGTTTTGCTGCAAATCGCTTTTCTTCTGCATATAATTAATCTAGCTATATCAGAAAGGGTCGTATTCCTACTGACTGGAAAAAGACTAGAGTTATTCCTATATATAAAGAATGCTCTAAATCTGACCCGGGTAATTATAGACATTTCTATTTTATCTGTGATTTCAAAGGTTTTTGAAAAAAATATTTTCAATCAAACTTACAAGTTTCTCAATGATAATAACTTAATTTCCGAAACTCAATCTGGTTAGACCCTTACATTCCACTTTAACAGCGTTATTGGATGCTACTGATAGTTGGTATACAAACATGGATAATGGAATGATCAATGCTGTTTTATTTGTTGATTTAAAAAAGGCGTTTGATACCCATTAACCATGATATTCTTTTAAAGAAACTGGCATGTTATGGATTTCAATCCCATACAGTTAATCTATTTAGGAATTACCTAACTGAGCGAAGTCAATCCATATTGGGGCATTATTGTTTTTATTGTATATCAACGACCTGCCTAACTGTAATCTTTCTTCAGTTAGTCGGTTATATGCTGATGATACCAATCTGACGTATGCAAATCAGGATCATGAACAATTCTATCCAGTCATGAATCAGGATTTGCTTGAGTTAAACCGTTGGCTTGAGGCAAACATGAGTTTGGGTTTTGGTCGAGGGTCGAGTGTCGAGGGTGTTGGTCGAGGGTCGTAAAATATGCTAAAAATATTTTTGAAATATATAATATCATGAATTAACTTGGATGATGCTTCAATGTTTTGGAAGACTCGTGAAGACGGTCTGATTCAAGTTTTCCTGCATGGCTTTCGAAGACGTCTTTTTCTGGACGAGTAAAGTTGTTTCATAAACCAAGAATTTGTATGATTACGATTTACGACCTGTTTCCAAAATCTAATGTACATTTAATATAAGCCTCCTCCGCAGGCAACTCTCTGTTGATTTTATACAAAAATAGCGCGGAAGGTTTGCTTATATTTGTCCCTTGAGTTGCTCATACCGCTTGCAAAATGGTAAAGGATCAGAATACTTGAAGATAATACACGAATAAAAATGCGAAAACATGGCTAATAGGTTACCAGTTTTCTAGACAAATTTACCAAATATTTCCTGTCAGTAAAACACCTTGCCGCGTGCCTATCGAATGTCGAAAAAATATCTTCCGCCGCAGTTGTTTTTGTCTAGCCTTTACGTCGAAGTTTTATTTGTGCCGCTAGAAGGAAATTATGTGCGTAAATTTTAGCGTATCGACCCTCGACCAACTACCCTCGACCCTCGACTTGCAACCCTCGACACTCGACCCTCGACCAAAACCCAAACTCGGCAAACATGCATGCTCAGTTTGAATGCTGTTAAAACTAGGTGTATGTTTCTTGGCAGCCGTCAAAGACTAGCTCCTGTACCCGAGCAACCTGAGCTTGTTGTCAATGGTCTTCGGATTAAACGTGTTAAATCATATAAGTGCTTGGGGATTGAACTTGATGAAACACTATCTTGGAATAAACATATTTGTAATGTTAGTGGCCAGGGAATGTTGCTAAAGCTCTGGGTGCATTACGAAGGTTAAAACCTTATCTCCCTCATTCTATAATTCCTTAATACTGTAAGTCATTTTGATTACTGTGACAGTGTTTGGGGAACTCTCGGTAAGGGTTTAGCCAACAAGCTTGATGAACTACAGGCCAGAGCAGCGAGAATTATTTTGGGAGCTGATTACTCAACTCGGTCAATCGACTTGTTGAGTTGTTGGCTCACCTAAATTGGCCTACACTTTCTGACTGACGCTCCAGACATCTCAAAATTGTTATGTACAAAACATTAAATAACGATATGCTTCCTCACTATCTCACTAAGAAATTTACACAAACTAACCTTGTGGATCAATATAATTTGCGAGGTTCTAATCATGAGATTTATCCTCCAAAACCGAAAACTGAGGCTCTCAGGAAAAGTTTTTCATACCGGGGGGCTGTTTACTGAAACAGTCTAACTGTACAAGAAGCAAATGCTCCTTCTTTAGCAACATTTAAGACTTTAATAATGTAGTAATTTTTGTATTTATCTTATTTCTCCTTTTAGTTTATATATAGCTATCTATGTATATTTTGTAATTTCTAATGTTTGTAATTTAATAGATCTGTAGGGCATAACTTTGTAAATATTTTTTATATACGGCTTCATGGAAGAGCAATTTTTGTGAATGGGCTCCGTATTGAAATAAAGTTTCAACAACAACAACAAACTATTCTTTCTATAAGAACGGATTTAATTGGGCGTAACCTCAGCCAGTATATTATTACATGCCTTAATTGACACACTGTTTGGGAGAGATTACGTTCCACTCTTATAGTTTATTGCTATCTGACCTATATATGGCTATTGTTGATTACTAGAACTCGATATCTAGAAGTATATATATATCGCAAGGAAGTGCTGCTTCATTCACGGTTTCGGACGCCATTTTGTTTGGGGGCAAACAAACCCGGTTGCTAGGTAACTACGCATATTATTCCTTGTTGAATGTTGTCTGATTCTACAATTCCATGTGTTTAAACGCTGTTTTTTACCTGAAAATCTGAAAGATATCCATTCATACCTCTCGAGGAATTTTCTCTAAGTTTGGAAAGGTACGTAGTAGTCTTTTGTTACGACAAAAACAAAGTTTAATGTGATTTACGCTTGATTAGCGAACTTTGGTCCTTGAATCTCTTGAATTCTGATGTTGCCGCCGGGGTTGCCGCTTATATATACTTCAAATTGAATGTAAAATTTCACAACTGCTTTATTATATTACCATATTAAGAAGACATTTTCTGTTTTCCTAAACTTTCTTTCCAGATTTGTGAAATATCGTTCAAAATACAACTATTTTACGGTATCTTGTGGAGATTTAGATGGGTCGTGGAGACAAGTGTTGTTTTGGTGGTTGTGATAAAACAGTATGAATGGATATCTTTCAGATTTTCAGGTAAAAAAACAGCGTTTAAACACATGGAATTGTAGAATCTGACAACATTTAACAAGGAATAATATGCGTAGTTACCTAGCAACCGGGTTTGTTTGCCCCCCAAACAAAATGGCGTCCGAAACCGTGAAAGGGTCTGTTGAAAACGGATGTAACCAGAAATAAGCTGTGAGTGTACTTCAGCAAGGCAACACACAAAATAAAAGTAGTCGTGCCCAGGAATTGTTGAAATATAATAGTACGGTTTGAGTACTGCCGAAATTATTGAACATAGTTTTTTAACGTTTTGAACGAAGGTCCTTCGTCAGAGAGAAACGTGAGGGCCTTCGCGAAACGTTAGAAACTACTTTCAATAATTTCGGCAGTACTCAAACTTTACTATATTTCTATTAACACACACAAAAGACCGAATATGGACAGATCAATGTTTATATTTTGGGTTTCAATAATCTTTACTGTCAAGTGTCAATGGATAGATCAATAATATTCTGTGCTTCTACGGGTTCTGCCACAGTGAATAGACAAATATTCACGACTTTGATCTAAATGTGAATACTAAATGGTGATTTTGTGTAAACATTTGCCTCAATAAGCGATATAGTGCTGATTACTGACCGACTTGTTTAACTTTCAATAGATAAGTTGTTTGACTTGCGCCAGGAAATCGTCCAAAGACACAAATCCCTCACGCGAAATTAGAGTTGATTAACCCTTTATTGGCCAGGTTTCTGGGAGCTTTCTTCCCTTCACGGGAAAAGTCGTCTGGCGTTAGCCAGAGGAAAATCAATAAGTAGACAAAAAGCAACCGCGGCCAGTAAAGTGTTGAAACTGGTCCAGGATCGATTAGTGTTGGGGTAAGGATTAAAGATAAGATTAGATTTAGAGTAAGAATTAAAATTAACATTAGGGAGGGAGAAAGGATTAAAGTTATGATTAGGGTTAGACTAAGGATTAAAGTGATGATTAGATTTAGAATAAGTATTAAAATTAAGATTAAGGGTAGACAAAAGATTAAAGTTAAGATTAGATTTAAAGTAAGGATTAAAGTTAAGATTATGGGTAGAGAAAGGATTAAAGTTATGATTAGTGTAGACTAAGGATTACATGCAGTTAAGCTTAGGGTTACAATCAGTATTGGTTTGACAATGACTTTGTAATAAAGTCAAAATATCACTCATTTCTTGTGTCTTGTTTCTTCACAACTCAAATCTTGGGTTTGACAAGATGATTTTTTCAGATTCCGTTTTATTCTTTATTTTTTGAAATTGTCGGTTGGTATTGGGCTTTGGAACAATAAAATTGCTAATTTGCATTGCCCCCTAAATTATGACGTCACATTAACATCAACTGAGCGCAGGAACTTGTTAAAAAGGACTGGGGTAGAGTACTAATTGAATAATTGACGTCAACCACACAATCTACTTGAGAATAATGAACAAATAAAGGCCCTAGGTTTTTAACATATTAAGTGCTTGCAGGTGACACCTGAGGTGCACGTTATAGATGCAAGTTCAAAGTTCTCACGTTCAGAAGCAAAATAATTATAATATAGTTAACAGTATTATTTAAGTTAAATATATGTGTAAGTGGTTTTGAAATTTCTTTATCAATATGTGTAGGTTATTTTGAGCAATGTTTCCCTCGGCAGAAAGAAACATTGAGTTTGTTGAACAACACGTGACCATGATTTGACCAATAGGATTTCATCTTTGGCAAACGAAAGTCTTTGGTATATAACAATGAAACTTATTTTTCACATGCCTCGGTTTCCTTTGTTCTTTTAGGGGAATATATTCAATAGCCGCTGGAAAAACAATAGATTAATATTCCCCTCTAATATTCCCCTCTAAGGCTCTAATATTCCCCTCTACCGTTCCTCGCTATAATATTCTCCTCTAATCTTCCCGTCTAATATCCCCCGCACCACTCCTTATCTTATGAAATCCTGTCAACCTCGCCATGTGAAAAATAAGTACGTATATCCCCTAGCTCGTGGCCACTGTTTCCCTCTGACGTCAACAACGAAGAAGGAAACGTGCAATATTTCCCTCTGACGTCAGCTTAATCATGCGAATCATGCGTTGTTCACGTGAATACACAATGATTATTGCATCAGATCAAGAACTAGCTTTGGACTTTTCGGAACATTTTGAAAGCAAGAGCTGCTTCGAGCTTGTTTGCTATGAAATAATCCATTTTCCAAAGGAAAGAATATCTATACACACCTTCAAAGAAGGTCTGAAGAAAACCTGGATAAATTTAAAGCCGTTCTTTGTACTTGTTGAGTCTGGTGTACTTGTTTAGTTGAAATGGTAAGTCTTTTTGCCTTTTGCAAGTTTCGAATCAACTTGGTATTTTGTATTTTAAAAGTCTTTGGTATATAACAAAACACTTGTTGACTTTTGCCTCGGGAAACATCGAGTTTTACGGTCCCTCAGGCTTCATTGTCACCCTCGGGCTAAAGCCCTCGGGTGACATTGAAGCCTTCGGGTCCGTAAAACTCGATGTTTCCCTCAGCGCCAGTCAACAAGTGTATATTGTTATATACCAAAGACTTTCGTTTGCCAATAATGAAATCCTATTGGTCAAATCATGGTCACGTGTTGTTCAACAAACTCGATGTTTCTTTCTGCCGAGGGAAACATTGCACTGTTTCCCTCTGACGTCAACAATGAAGAGGGAAACAGTGCAATGTTTCCCTCTGACGTCGCTTTAATCATGTGTTGGTCACGTGAATACACGATTATTGCATCAGATCAAAAACTTTAGATTCTTCGGGCATTTTGAAAACAAGAGCTTGTTTCGAGCTTGTTTCGAGCTTGTTTCGAGCTTGTTTCGAGCTAGTTTGGTACGAAATAGTCCATTTTCTGAAAGAATGAATTTCTATACATATCTTCAAAGGTCTGAAAAACACTTGGAGAACTTTAAAGCTGTTCTTAGTGTTGAGTCTGGTGTCTTAGTTGAATGACTTGAATTGAAATTACGAAGACAAAGTCAAAGTGTTTTGGTAAGTCTTTTCGCCGTTTGCGAGTTTCAAGGCAGTTTTGTATTTTGTATTTTAAAAGTCTTTGGTATATAACAAAACACTTGTTGACTTTTGCCTCGAGAAACATCGAGTTTTACGGTCCCTCAGGCTTCAATGTCACCCTCGGGCTAAAGCCCTCGGGTGACATTGAAGCCTTCGGGTCCGTAAAACTCGATGTTTCCCTCGGCGCCAGTCAACAAGTGTATATTATTCTGGCACTCAGACCATCATACCCAGGACTTTTATTTGGATCCATATTTTTATTTCTGTTTCAACTTCATATTCAGTAACTGGATCAAGAAACATACTATTTGGGTTGTTGTTAGTGAGATATTTTTCAAATGTAGTATTTGAATTATTAATTGTCCTTGCAAGCTCAGGCCCTATATTTACAAAATAATTATTAAATTTGTTAGCTATTTTAATGGGATCATAAATGGTATTTGATGAGTTAGGCCGATCTCGCTCACTGCTGTTCTCAGCAAAGTATTGGAGGGGTTCGTTTTCTCCTGGTTGTATCCGATTGTTATGCCACAAATTGATCCTCGTCAGTTTGGCGGCATTAAAAATTCCTCCACTACGCATGCTTTGGTTCGTCTTCACGAGTGGCTACAAGCATCTGAGACCCCTAAGACTGTGATTCGGTCATGTCTCATTGATTTCTCTAAGGCTTTCGACAGAATTGATCACAACATTTTGATCCATAAACTTCGGTTGCTAGGCGTCCTGCAAATCTTATTAAACTGGTGCGCTAGTTTTCTACAAGACCGCCAACAACGTGTGAAGCTTGGTCAAATAAAGTCTAGTTGGAGGTACATCAATGCAGGGGTGCCCCAAGGGTCCAAGTTGGGACCGCTTTTATTTCTAGTAATGATCAACGATTTGACAACCTCTCTTCCTATCTACAAGTATATTGATGACTGTACAGTTTTTGAAGTTCTCACTCCCTCGAGAGCTACTTCTACCATCCAGAAAGAAGTTGATTATATCAATCAATGGTCAACTACGAATAATATTTGTCTGAATATAAAGAAGACCAAGGAACTCACTATCTGTTTTGCAAAGAGTCAGCCCCTGTTTGATCCACTAGCCATAAACAACCACCCATTGGAGTCTATACAGTCTTTCAAGCTCCTTGGAATTCATATACAGTCTGACCTCAAATGGAATCTACACATAGAAGCTACATGCTCAAAGGCTAGTAAGCGTCTATATGCCCTGAGGTGTTTGAAACGGAGTGGCGTGTCTCCCAAGGATCTACGAACAGTATACTCATGTTTCATTCGGCCTGTCCTCGAATACGCATGCCCTGTTTGGCATTCATCGCTGACTTTATCACTGTGCGACAACCTTGAACAAATACAGCGGCGTGCCACCAAGATTACCCTACCCAGTATGTCCTATAGTGATAGACTTATGGAATTAGATCTTCCTACGTTACGAGAGAGGAGACAGGATTTATGCCGCCGTTTTTACAAATCTGTTGTGCGATCTGACGACAGAATTCATGACATCTTACCAGCTCCAGTGGAGAACATGTATTCTTTTAGATGCCCAAGAACATTACCTCTTATTAAATGTCGTACTAAAAGATTCCAAAACAGTTTTATCCCTTTTGCTATTAGATCATGGGACGCATCACCTTAAGTTGAACCAATTCAAGTCGAGTGTGTAATTTCTTAACTGATTAATACCTTTTTAAATACCTCTTAATTTTTCGAGGTTTTTTTTTAACACAGATTATTGTAAATTGTATATAGTTTCTTTTTCCATTTTGTAACCCTGAGTTTTTCAAATATTTTCTATATTTGCTATTCAAGGATTTATTAAAATAATCATTCATTCATAAACTCTTTTGGTAGCTCTTTATTTTTCATACGTTTATTCAGTATTTCATTTAGTGTTCTCCAGGTCATCTTTATGTCTTGTTTGTATTTAATTAATAGTTGTTCTTCATAATACATTTTCTTCGATAATTTTATTACATGATTCAGTTTGTTTTTGTATTTTTTTGTATGAGTTTTCATTTCTCAATACTAGGATGTAAGACTGAAGTATTTTTTGTAAAGTTTGTGTTTTTTCTTAACTGATTTTAAAATACAGTTTATCATCCATGGATTTTTGGTTATATCAATGTTTTTTAACCACTTTTGTTTTGAGTGCTAAGTTTGCCTCATAAGTTGTTGTAAATAATTTTGAAAATTTAGTAAATGTCTCTTTGGGATCGTTGTCAATAAGTACACTTTCCCATGATATGTTTTTAATTTCATCTGTAAAGAGTCTAATATTCTCATTATTGATTATTCTTTTAGTAAAGTTTCTCTCACCAGTACCTTTGGTATTTTTCTGATAGGTATTCAAATTACTAATATGCACTATTGGTAGTTAGTATAATTTCATAGTGGAAAAGAGGCTTTCCAGCTTTCTGATTGGTCCGCTCAGCGGTGAATCTGAGGTAATAGTCACTATAGTCGTGACTATTGCATCACAAGAAATTGTTCTTCAAAAGTAGTTTTGGTAAAGAGACTTGTACTTATTCAACACTGCACTGACTTTACTCGTTTCAGTCTCCCCCTCGGAGTTGTCATTTTGAAGTATGAGATTTTAGAGTTTGTTCATTTTGTTGATTCATTGAACTGTTGATTTTTTTTCAAAATGTGGTCTGTACTTTTTCAGACAAACAAAAGAGCATAATACTGAAAATATTTATCACTGAGATGTTGTACATATCAAATATCGTAAAAACAAAACTTTATAAAGGTAAGGAAGTATATTTTCTATAATTCTTCGTATTTTTTGTATGTTTTGGCTAGGTTTTGGTCGTAGTGATGTTTTCGAAAACTTCGTCATGAGTGAAGAACATATTGAACATGAATTAAGTGCAAAAAAGCCATACCACAGGATCCAAAACACCAGAATAAAAGTCTTTTTAGCATATATTTGAATGTATGTACAAGTTCAATTCCAAAGCTGGATGTTGTTCACTCTTTTTTTGAAATTATTTACTGACAAAGACTGTGGCTTGCTAACATCGTCTGTGAATAAACAGAATCACCACTGTTAAAATGAAAGCAGTTGTTTAAAAGTTTTTGTTTCAACGTGATCGGTTTTTATCAACCTCTGAAATTATTCTAAAACAATTGGTCACCTCAGTCTCGGTGACTATCGGTGTATTTACCTCGCCGCTTCGCGGCTTGGTAAATATTCACCGATAGTCACCTCGACTTCGGTGACTAATTGTTAAGTAAAAAGCTGCTCAGTGAATCTATTTGCATAATCACAAAACTCTGATTTAAGTAAGTCAATATTAAAGTCACCTATAAGATAGCAAATTTTATTTTCTCTGTCAATTTTGTTCAATATTTCATTCATTCCTATTTCAAATGTTTCAATTCTATTATTTGGTGGTCGATAGATTACTCCTTACTGACTGACCGACCGACCGACCGACCGACCGACCCGACTCGACCCGACTCGACTCGACTCGACTGACCCGACCGACTCGACCGACTGACTGACTTATAGTTACTTACTTAGTTTTACTCCATAGCAAACAAATTAAATTATTCATAGTTATGAGAACACTGACTATATGTTTTACTTACCAGGTTTTATTATAGGATCACAAACTAAAAAATAAAAGCAGAAATAAAAGCAAAAACCAGACACAGTGCTAAAAAGCGGTGCCCTGTGGCATTCAAAACATAGCGTTAAAAATGTCGTGTCAAACGCAGCTATTGCACATTTGTGAGCATTTGGGCAATGGAAAAGGCGAAAAGTAATGAGAATAATGCTAGCATTCTGGCAAGGAAGAGTATTCATCGAACAATAATTTGTTAATTATTAATAATATACAGAATTATATCCAGGTGATCTGACCGTGAGGGAAAGGCCTGGAACTAGCAACCTAATAGAAATCCATTTTGCTGTATTGAATAACTTATTTCTTTCATTTTCCTTTATCAAACTGGTTGAAACTTTGTATTTATGTTCAGTGTTGAAAATGATAAGTCTATGCTAAATTTGGGAACAAAATAAAGTATATTTCACGAGATATTAAATAGTTTAATTCGAAAAATGGATTTCTATTTGACAACTAGTCCCAGTCCTTTTCCGTGTTTTCAGATCACCTGGATCTATGTTATCAGATGGTATGTTTTAAACTTTTGAGAGTTTAATACAAAAGTCTTTCACTGGTCAGTAGATTCTTTTAGTTCGGGGGAAGTTCATTTTTGGATTAAGTCCCACATTTTAGAGGAAATAATTTATATATATGAAGTTAGTACTGGTACAGTGTGTACTTCAACCATGCATTCTGCTCCCAGATCCATGCTCCAAGTCACAGAATAGATATCTATTCAGTGTCCGAGTGGAGTGCATCTTGGCCAAAATGATTGCAGGCTATGGGCACAAGCTACAAGATTATACCAATAACTGCAATGAAGTTTGGCTATTCTGTAAAAAATAATAAAAGATAAGGCAAGGGCTTATTATGGGAAGCAGTGTGGATTATAACGGTCGGCAATCGGCTATTTGCCGAAATGGCCGACCATTTCTGTTCTGGTTGGACATTTTGACCGACCAAGAAATATAAATTAAAAACAAAAATAAATCACATATTCTGTCTATCTGAAAAATATATATTAGTATATGCATTAACAGCTATGAACTAGAGTGAAGAGCGACAATAGAGGAGCTCGATTTTCTAGCTACAAACCCCACAAACAAACAACAACGAGTCCACCATCCTACCCAATCAAAGATGCTTAGACGCGTTGGATTTAAGAAATCAAACAAGTTCGCTAAGCACTCACTGTGTCTCTTATTATACTGTGTAATTGTGGTTATAGCGTTTATTATTCTCTTCCAACTATTCACTTATTTACATCGACTCCCAACCCCAAATCCCTAATGACGAGACCATCATAGAAGGTCGAAACGCGCGTCCAGGGTTGTGTCCTAAGATGATTGCACTATATACTATACATTACAAATCTCTTATTCTTTAATCCCTCTTCTGATGTTTTTACATGGTTCTTAAGCAACATTTTTACACTGCATGTCTAACAGCGTGGTCCACATCGCCTTTCATATGCAACACAGCTGGAGGCAAATTGCGCTTTTTATTCAAATTCCCTTCTAAACTCTCCCTCGTTCATCTACTTTACACGACTAAAACTCCAATGTGGTTCTCATTAACTACACTTAAACTTATAAAAAAACTTAGAAAATTGGCCGACCAATCTCGTTTAATGTCCGAGCAACTTTATAGTGGGTCGGCCATTTGTCCTACCAGAGCGAAATCGTTATAATCCACACTGATGGGAAGTTTACAGTATGACAAAATAGTTCTAAAGGTACAAGCATGTGAGGTAGGGAGGCATGACAC
This sequence comes from Corallium rubrum, assembly GCA_964035015.1. Lineage (NCBI taxonomy): Eukaryota > Metazoa > Cnidaria > Anthozoa > Scleralcyonacea > Coralliidae > Corallium > Corallium rubrum. The sequence goes on along the minus strand of OZ036005.1, from coordinate 1,814,608 downwards.
TGATGGAAGACCAAGGATCAAGTTTAAAATATGGTTACCCCCCCATACCTTCTCTCTGAGTTGAAAAATTAAATAAAGCTCCCTATATTATGGTTTCTCACTCTATTATGCCCCTGCCTTAAATACTGTATATGACTCCCTCTAATAAGCCCCTTTTGGCTTAAAATCAATAAGCCCCTCTAGTCGAAACATTCTAATTTCCATATTAAAATTAGAACGTTTAATAATATGGATTCACCATTTGTGTCCTCATGTACTGTATTTCTAGTTGGTTATTGCTCTTTTGATTTGAATGTTCATCTTTGCAGTTCGAGAAATACATTCAAACTTCTTGGCTTCACTTTCACTTTGTCTTGATGCGAAGTCAAAATGATTATGAATAAAGTAGATATCAAAAATTTGTTTTTGTTTAATCACTTTTATGATACCATATACTGTAGTGGCTGAACAGGGCATAGTCCCAATTGACTTCAACCAAGAATGGTACCTTATATACATGGTACTATTAAATTATTATTACATAGATGCAAGTATTTTAGTAGAAAATATACAGTGACATATTTTCTATATCCTCACCAGGAATATGATTTTGCATAATTACATAAATAATTAATAAAAACTAAAATTAATATATAAGCAAAAAATGTTTAAAAATCATCAGCTTCTAGTCTGGATAAGTAAGTACTTATATATACGTCAAGTTCACTATAAATGGTTTTTGCTTCAGAATGAAAATTATTCCACTTCCGAAAAGCTCTGGGAAAGAATAGGCCATGTCCAGTGTCCACACGTTGTGCGTTTTCATAGCGAAGCAAACGTAGCCTGCTCTTTATAATAGGGTCCATAAATGATTTAACATATTTTGTTCATGAGGATACCATAGTTCACTTACCTCGAACTCAAATCCAGCAAAAGTCTTCGGCCTTGATATTGACATGTCGCCGAAAAGCCGATCTTTTCCGTGTCGCCAAAAATGTCGGTTTCTATTGATTCCTCACGAACGAACGAACGAAATCACAGGCAGAATATAAAGCGGTCTGAAAGTTACCTCCGCGCAGCTAACTTTCAGGGCACCGAAAAACTTTCAGGGCACCACAATCTTGGTGTAGAAGACAAAACTCCCGTAAAACTCTTCGGACTTTATGAAATTGACATGTCGCCGAAAAGCCGCTAAAAATAACAAATGCACTTCTGGTTGCTTTCCGTGGCGCCAAAAATATCGCTTGCTATTGATTCCTCTGTGGCGTTCAAAACATCGCGTTAAAATGTCGCGTCAAAAATATACTACTGATTCCTAACGAACGAACGAACGAACGAACGAACACACAGAATATAAAACGTTTTGAAATTTGGCTGGGCCCGCAAGCCAACTTTCAGGGCACCGCAATAAAAACATACTTCTCTTAACTCTTATAAACACGATCTCTATAATTTTTTATTGGATTCGGATAAATCCAGTCATATACGTAGTATATAAATGTAACGTGTTTTCTTATTTATAGTATCTTGTATCATAGTTAGAATATTTATTAACTGCACCTGAGTTAATACCAGCTGAAATTTTAATTTCGGGCTGATTCAGATGTTTTGGTGTGTAGTATCGCTGTATATTTTTACGAGTTGTGCTGTATTGATTGCCGGCTCGTCAAAATACGGTACAACGAGTAAAAATATACAGCGATACTACACAGCAAAACATCTTATAAGAGATTTATTATACAACTGCTCTGATCAACAAATTATTATGGAAAAAGAAAACTCTAAAAAGGCCAGAGAAGTAGCGTGACTTGCACCAGGACTAAATAATAAGCGTACATGAAGTAGTCCCCCATGTGATAAATTTGATTGGCTGACAATCCAAATAACCAGTGCAACTAACTATCCAAATATCATAAAGTAATTTAGAAACGCTCTCTGACCAAAACAATTTATTGAACGAGCTTCTGACTGCCAGAGACTGGAGACTGGCAGTGAAAAACTCATTCAATAAATTGTTTTGGTCAGAGGTAAACCTGACCGCGCATCATCAATTTTTTCTATCCAAATATCGCTGTATATTTGCACTCATTTGTAGCGTTATTTGGACAGTTTTTAATGCAGTCGTATATAGAGGATTATTATTATTATTATTAGTATTAAAATCGCTTTCTTTTGTGTAATGTCATCTTTTGCTTTCTTGGCATTGTTCTTCAAAGCCTCTGCGTTAGCTTCTACGGCTTCCTTGTGTTGTTCATCTAGGATGACAGAGGACGCTCTCAACAACTCTCTTTGCTTCTTGGCCACTTCGTCGATTGGTAGGCATGAATGATTTGGTTTAGCATGGTCTAAAACGATGCAGTGGGTGCAGACGAGTTCCTTGCAAGTTTCGCAGTAGAACTTGAGGGTTTTGTTCTCGTGTTTCGGACACCGTGGCTTGCCTCTGGCTTTGGCTTGATTTTCTGGTTTGGCCAACTCGTCCATGGTGAATACAACATGTTCGTTAAAGTCAGACCAATTGTTGTGTGTAGTAAGACATCTGCTGCACAGATATTTGTCACATGTTGTACACTGACTAACGGCAGGCCTTTGTGATCCACAAGAGAAACATGGCAGTTCTTTTGCACGACGTTGTATTTCAAGAACTTCGAGCATATTGCGAATGAAATGATTTGGCAGCATTCCTTCAACATCCTCACCTTGCTTTAAAGAAAATTGTGTTCTACACACTGGGCAGCCGAATGCTTCAACCACATTTCCTGCCTCCATTTCACGTTGGCGTTTCACATCCTTCTGCAAGCAACATTTGCAAAACGAATGGAAACAACCAAGTGTTCGTGGTTCTTTTAACGTTTCCAGACAAATGGAACATGTCAATAAACTTTCCATCTCAGCAACCGGGCCATCATCAGATGCTGCAGCCGCCATATTGTGCTCTCTTCAGTAGGAATATATCGATAATTTCGATCGTTGTTCTGAATCTTCTTCGAAGAAACCAGACGTGATTTGAAAACGAAAGTTGAAGACACTGATCTGAGGAAGGAGGCACACCTTTCTTTAATTATCTTTACAATTTCTTGGTAAAATATGATCACATGCATTGTATATATAATATGTAATATTATATCTCAACTGTAAATTGTCCAGTCAGAGAGCTTGATTTATACCATGTGACCAATTAATTTATCGTAGAATTACGGTATTCGAGTTCGTGTAACCACGCGTGAATGTCACGCACGATTCACGAAGCTGTCAATGGCGGAGCTCGAGTATTACATGTAATAATAAAGGATTCTTTTAACTTTTCTTTCTATAAGAACGGATTTAATTGGGCGTAATCTCAGCCAGTATATTATTACATCCACTCTTATAGCTTATTGCTATCTGACCTATATATGGCTATTGTTGATTACTAGAACTCGATATCTAGAAGTATATATATCGCAAGGAAGTGCTGCTTCATCACTGACACTAAATTGAAGACGGATGTAACCAGAAATAAGCTGTGAGTGTACTTCAGCAAGGCAACACACACAAAATAAAAGTAGTGTCGTGCGTAGGAATTGTTGAAATATAATAGTAAGGTTTGAGTACTGCTCAAAATGTTAAAAAACAATGTTCAATAAGAACATAGTTTTTTAACGTTTTGAGCGAAGGCCCTTCGTCAGAGAGAAACGTGAGGGCCTTCGCGAAACGTTAGAAACTACTTTCAATAATTTCGGCAGTACTCAAACCTTACTATATTTCTATTAACACACACAAAAGACCGAATATGGACAGATCAATGTTTATATTTTGGGTTTCAATAATCTTTACTGTCAAGTGTCAATGGATAGATCAATAATATTCTGTGCTTCTACGGGTTCTGCCACAGTGAATAGACAAATATTCACGACTTTGATCTAAATATGAATACTAACTGGTGATTTTGTGTAAACATTTGCCTCAATAAGCGATATATAGTGTTGATTACTGACCAACTTGTTTCAATAGATAAGTTGTTTGACTTGCGCTAGGAAATCGTCCAAAGACAAAAATCCCTCACGCGAAATTAGCCGGGAGCTCTCTTCCCTTGACGAGTAAAGTCGTCTGGCTTCAGCCAGAGTAGATTAATAAGTTGACAAAAAGCCAGTAAAGTGTTAATGGAGATAATAATTTTTAACCCTTTATTGCATGGCCAGGTTTCCGCGAGCACTCCCCTTGACGAGTAAAATTGTCTGGTGTTAGCCAGAGTAAAATTGTCTGATGTTAGCCAGTAAAATTGTCTGGTGTTAGCCAGAGTAAAATTGTCTGGTGTTAGCCAGAGTAAAATTGTCTGGTGTTAGCCAGAGTAAAATTGTCTGGTGTTAGCCAGAGTAAAATTGTCTGGTGTTAGCCAGTAAGATTGTCTGGCTTCAGCCAGACTAAAATTGTCTGGTATTAGCCAGAGTAAAATTGTCTGGTGTTAGCCAGAGTAAAATTGTCTGGTGTTAGCCAGAGTAAAATTGTCTGGTGTTAGCCAGAGTAAAATTGTCTCGTGTTAGCCAGAGTAAAATTGTCTGATGTTAGCCAGAGTAAAATTGTCTGGTGTTAGCCAGAGTAAAATTGTCTGGCGTTAGCCAGAGTAAAATTGTCTGGTGTTAGCCAGAGTAAAATTGTCTGGTGTTAGCCAGAGTAAAATTGTCTGCCGTTAGCCAGAGTAAAATTGTCTGGTGTTAGCCAGAGTAAAATTGTCTGGTGTTAGCCAGAGTAAAATTGTCTCGTGTTAGCCAGAGTAAAATTGTCTGGTGTTAGCCAGAGTAAAATTGTCTGGTGTTAACCAGAGTAAAATTGTCTCGTGTTAGTCAGAGTAAAATTGTCTCGTGTTAGCCAGAGTAAAATTGTCTGGTGTTAGCCAGAGTAAAATTGTCTGGTGTTAGCCAGTAAAATTGTCTGGCTTCAGCCAGAGTAAAATTGTCTGATGTTAGCCAGAGTAAAATTGTCTGGTGTTAGCCAGAGTAAAATTGTCTGGTGTTAGCCAGAGTAAAATTGTCTGGTGTTAGCCAGAGTAAAATTGTCTGGTGTTAGCCAGAGTAATATTGTCTGGTGTTAACCAGAGTAAAATTGTCTCGTGTTAGCCAGCGTAAAATTGTCTGGTGTTAGCCAGAGTAAAATTGTCTGGTGTTAGCCAGAGTAAAATTGTCTGGTGTTAGCCAGTAAAATTGTCTGGTGTTAGCCAGAGTAAAATTGTCTGGTGTTAGCCAGAGTAAAATTGTCTGGTGTTAGCCAGTAAAATTGTCTGGCTTCAGCCAGACTAAAATTGTCTCGTGTTAGCCAGAGTAAAATTGTCTAGTGTTAGCCAGAGTAAAACTGTCTGGTCTTAGCCAGAGTAAAATTGTCTCGTGTTAGCCAGAGTAAAATTGTCTGGTGTTAGCCAGTAAAATTGTCTGGCTTCAGCCAGAGTAAAATTGTCTGATGTTAGCCAGAGTAAAATTGTCTGGTGTTAGCCAGAGTAAAATTGTCTGGTGTTAACCAGAGTAAAATTGTCTCGTGTTAGCCAGCGTAAAATTGTCTGGTGTTAGCCAGAGTAAAATTGTCTCGTGTTAGCCAGAGTAAAATTGTCTGGTGTTAGCCAGTAAGATTGTCTGGCTTCAGCCAGACTAAAATTGTCTGGGCTTAGCCAGAGTAAAATTGTCTGGTCTTAGCCAGAGTAAAATTGTCTCGTGTTAGCCAGAGTAAAATTGTCTCGTGTTAGCCAGAGTAAAATTGTCTGGTGTTAGCCAGAGTAAAACTGTCTGGTCTTAGCCAGAGTAAAATTGTCTCGTGTTAGCCAGAGTAAAATTGTCTGGTGTTAGCCAGACTAAAATTGTCTGGTGTTAGCCAGAGTAAAATTGTCTGGTCTTAGCCAGAGTAAAATTGTCTCGTGTTAGCCAGAGTAAAATTGTCTCGTGTTAGCCAGAGTAAAATTGTCTGGTGTTAGCCAGAGTAAAATACGTCTGGTGTTAGCCAGACTAAAATTGTCTGGTGTTAGCCAGAGTAAAATTGTCTGGTGTTAGCCAGAGTAAAATTGTCTGGTGTTAGCCAGAGTAAAATTGTCTGGTGTTAGCCAGAGTAAAATTGTCTGGTCTTAGCCAGAGTAAAATTGTCTGGCGTTAGCCAGAGTAAAATTGTCTGGTGTTAGCCAGAGTAAAATTGTCTGGTGTTAGCCAGAGTAAAATTGTCTGGTGTTAGCCAGAGTAAAATTGTCTGGTGTTAGCCAGACTAAAATTGTCTGGTGTTAGCCAGAGTAAAATTGTCTGGTGTTAGCCAGAGTAAAATTGTCTGGTGTTAGCCAGAGTAAAATTCAGTCTGGTGTTAGCCAGAGTAAAATTGTCTGGTGTTAGCCAGAGTAAAATTGTCTGGTGTTAGCCAGAGTAAAATTGTCTGGTGTTAGCCAGAGTAAAATTGTCTGGTGTTAGCCAGAGTAAAATTGTCTGGTGTTAGCCAGAGTAAAATTGTCTGGTGTTAGCCAGAGTAAAATTGTCTGGTGTTAGCCAGAGTAAAATTGTCTCGTGTTAGCCAGACTAAAATTGTCTGGTGTTAGCCAGACTAAAATTGTCTGGTGTTAGCCAGAGTAAAATTGTCTGGTGTTAGCCAGAGTAAAATTGTCTGGTCTTAGCCAGAGTAAAATTGTCTGGTCTTAGCCAGAGTAAAATTGTCTCGTGTTAGCCAGAGTAAAATTGTCTGGTGTTAGCCAGAGTAAAATTGTCTGGTGTTAGCCAGAGTAAAATTGTCTAGTGTTAGCCAGAGTAAAATTGTCTGGTGTTAGCCAGAGTAAAATTGTCTCGTGTTAGCCAGACTAAAATTGTCTCGTGTTAGCCAGACTAAAATTGTCTGGTGTTAGCCAGAGTAAAATTGTCTGGTGTTAGCCAGAGTAAAATTGTCTGGTCTTAGCCAGAGTAAAATTGTCTGGTCTTAGCCAGAGTAAAATTGTCTCGTGTTAGCCAGAGTAAAATTGTCTGGTGTTAGCCAGAGTAAAATTGTCTGGTGTTAGCCAGAGTAAAATTGTCTGATCAGCCAGAGTAAAATTGTCTGGTGTTAGCCAGAGTAAAATTGTCTGGTGTTAGCCAGAGTAAAATTGTCTGGTGTTAGCCAGAGTAAAATTGTCTGGTGTTAGCCAGAGTAAAATTGTCTGGTGTTAGCCAGAGTAAAATTGTCTGGTGTTAGCCAGAGTAAAATTGTCTGGTGTTAGCCAGAGTAAAATTGTCTGGTGTTAGCCAGAGTAAAATTGTCTGGTGTTAGCCAGAGTAAAATTGTCTGGTGTTAGCCAGAGTAAAATTGTCTGGTGTTAGCCAGAGTAAAATTGTCTGGTGTTAGCCAGAGTAAAATTGTCTCGTGTTAGCCAGAGTAAAATTGTCTCGTGTTAGCCAGAGTAAAATTGTCTGGTGTTAGCCAGAGTAAAATTGTCTGGTGTTAGCCAGACTAAAATTGTCTGGTGTTAGACAGAGTAAAATAGTCTGGTATTAGCCAGAGTAAAATTGTCTGGTGTTAGCCAGAGTAAAATTGTCTGGTGTTAGCCAGAGTAAAATTGTCTGGTGTTAGCCAGAGTAAAATTGTCTGGTGTTAACCAGAATAAAATTGTTTCGTGTTAGCCAGCGTAAAATTGTCTGGTGTTAGCCAGAGTAAAATTGTCTGGTCTTAGCCAGAGTAAAATTGTCTGGTGTTAGCCAGAGTAAAATTGTCTCGTGTTAGCCAGAGTAAAATTGTCTGGTGTTAGCCAGACTAAAATTGTCTGGTGTTAGCCAGAGTAAAATTGTCTGGTGTTAGCCAGAGTAAAATTGTCTGGTCTTAGCCAGAGTAAAATTGTCTGGTCTTAGCCAGAGTAAAATTGTCTCGTGTTAGCCAGAGTAAAATTGTCTCGTGTTAGCCAGAGTAAAATTGTCTGGTGTTAGCCAGAGTAAAATTGTCTAGTGTTAACCAGAGTAAAATTGTCTGGTGTTAGCCAGAGTAAAATTGTCTGGTGTTAGCCAGAGTAAAATTGTCTGGTCTTAGCCAGAGTAAAATTGTCTGGTCTTAGCCAGAGTAAAATTGTCTGGCGTTAGCCAGAGTAAAATTGTCTGGTGTTAGCCAGAGTAAAATTGTCTGGTCTTAGCCAGAGTAAAATTGTCTGGTCTTAGCCAGAGTAAAATTGTCTGGTGTTAGCCAGAGTAAAATTGTCTGGTGTTAGCCAGAGTAAAATTGTCTGGTGTTAGCCAGACTAAAATTGTCTGGTGTTAGCCAGAGTAAAATTGTCTGGTGTTAGCCAGAGTAAAATTGTCTGGTGTTAGACAGAGTAAAATAGTCTGGTGTTAGCCAGAGTAAAATTGTCTGGTGTTAGCCAGAGTAAAATTGTCTGGTGTTAGCCAGAGTAAAATTGTCTGGTGTTAGCCAGAGTAAAATTGTCTGGTGTTAGCCAGAGTAAAATTGTCTGGTCTTAGCCAGAGTAAAATTGTCTGGTCTTAGCCAGAGTAAAATTGTCTGGTGTTAGCCAGAGTAAAATTGTCTCGTGTTAGCCAGAATAAAATTGTCTGGTGTTAGCCAGACTAAAATTGTCTGGTGTTAGCCAGAGTAAAATTGTCTGGTGTTAGCCAGAGTAAAATTGTCTGGTCTTAGCCAGAGTAAAATTGTCTGGTCTTAGCCAGAGTAAAATTGTCTCGTGTTAGCCAGAGTAAAATTGTCTGGTGTTAGCCAGAGTAAAATTGTCTGGTGTTAGCCAGAGTAAAATTGTCTAGTGTTAACCAGAGTAAAATTGTCTGGTGTTAGCCAGAGTAAAATTGTCTCGTGTTAGCCAGAATAAAATTGTCTGGTGTTAGCCAGACTAAAATTGTCTGGTGTTAGCCAGAGTAAAATTGTCTGGTGTTAGCCAGAGTAAAATTGTCTGGTCTTAGCCAGAGTAAAATTGTCTGGTCTTAGCCAGAGTAAAATTGTCTCGTGTTAGCCAGAGTAAAATTGTCTAGTGTTAACCAGAGTAAAATTGTCTGGTGTTAGCCAGAGTAAAATTGTCTGATCAGCCAGAGTAAAATTGTCTGGTCTTAGCCAGAGTAAAATTGTCTGGTCTTAGCCAGAGTAAAATTGTCTGGTCTTAGCCAGAGTAAAATTGTCTGGTGTTAGCCAGAGTAAAATTGTCTGGTGTTAGCCAGAGTAAAATTGTCTGGTGTTAGCCAGAGTAAAATTGTCTGGTGTTAGCCAGACTAAAATTGTCTGGTGTTAGCCAGACTGAAATTGGCTGGTGTTAGCCAGAGTAAAATTGTCTGGTGTTAGCCAGAGTAAAATTGTCTGGTCTTAGCCAGAGTAAAATTGTCTGGTCTTAGCCAGAGTAAAATTGTCTCGTGTTAGCCAGAGTAAAATTGTCTCGTGTTGTTAGCCAGAGTAAAATTGTCTGGTCTTAGCCAGAGTAAAATTGTCTCGTGTTAGCCAGACTAAAATTGTCTGGTGTTAGACAGAGTAAAATAGTCTGGTATTAGCCAGAGTAAAATTGTCTGGTGTTAGCCAGAGTAAAATTGTCTGGTGTTAGCCAGAGTAAAATTGTCTGGTGTTAGCCACAGTAAAATTGTCTGGTGTTAGCCACAGTAAAATTGTCTGGTCTTAGCCACAGTAAAATTGTGTGGTTTTAGCCACAGCAAAATACGTCTGGTGTTAGCCAGAGTAAAATTGTCTGGTCTTAGCCAGAGTAATTTAGAGTAAGGATTAAAGTTAAAGGTAGAGAAAAGATTAAAGTTAAGATTAGATTTAAAGGATTAAAGTTATGATTAGTGTAGACTAAGGATTACAGTTAAGGGTTACAATCAGTATTTGACAATGGCTGTGTATTAAAGTCAAAATATTACTCATTTCTTGTCTTGTTTCTTCACAACTTAAATCTTGGGTTTGACAAGATGATTTTTTCGGAGTCTGTTTTATTCTATATTTTTTGAAATTGTCGGCTGGTTTTGGGCTTTGGAACAATAAAATAGCTAATTTGCCCCCTAAATTATGACGTCACATTAACATCAACTGAGAGCAGGAACTTGTTAAAAAGGACTGGGGTAGAGTACTAATTGAGTAATTGACGTCAGCCACACAATCTACTTGAGAATAATAATGAACAAATAAAGGCGGACAGCACGCTGTCTTTAGTCAAAATAATTCCAAAACCAAAACAGATACGGAAAAATTGTAAAAGGTCTTCTTATACCATTTGACGGAAGTTCTTTCAAATGCGACAAACAATTCAGAAGCAAAATAATTATAATATGGTTAACAATATTATTTGCAATACATTGTTTTTGATAAATGTTCTTAAACATGTCTTACTTCAAGAACGTGCAAAGTAACATCTTTTGCAGGTTTTCGTTTCCTTGCTTCGTTCTTGAGATATTTCAGGTTGTTTAAATATGCAGATGTACGTACATGCAGGAGCGTGCGGGAGGGGGGGAGGGGTGTGTGTAGGGGTGTGACACCCCCCAACACCCACCCCCACCCCCCCCACTTTTTGGAAAACTTGTCGGTAAAACCACGGTAAAACAGATTTTGCAGACAAAAACGTGATTTGTCGGTAAATTGATAGGAAATTGGTCATAAAAATGAGTTGGTCGGTAATTGAGGAAGCGCAATAGAGGTGATTGAGGAAGCGCAATAGAGGTAATTGAGGAAGCGCAATAGAGGTAATTGAGGAAGCGCAATAGTGTGACCATTCCGCTCGGAATGGTCACGCTACGCCACTGCGTACATGTGCATAATGACTTAGCGGAGGTTATGTAATAACCAAGGTTAATAGCTACCTAACCATGCGTGACGTATAAAAGGTTGGTGTAGGGTGTCAGTCGAGGGCATGGCTAAAAGACTGGTAAAGCGAGTGACCTAATCATTAGTGCACTTGCACGTCAAGTAATCAGACGTACGTTGGAAAATTAGAGAAAAATCTTGTACCCACCATCCCTCCTCTTTCTCAATTCACTGAGATGATTTCCACCAAGCAATTGGTGTGATGGGTACCACTATACTTGTTTCCAGGCTACCTCGGTCTACAGCTTGCACCTAACCTTCCAAAATGGTAAGTAAGGTGAACGCAGATATTAAATATCTTTGCCGCATTATCAAACGAAATCACTTGAACTTCTGCATGTTTGGTGTTGTGGGTAGAACACACGCACATGCTTCGAACTAAATCTTGTGTGATAATAGCAAAAATATATGGTGAACTCTCGCTAAGGCGGACACACTCAGGACCAAATTTGGTGTCCGTCTTAGAGAGGTGTCTGCCTTAGAGAGGTGTCCACTTTAGAAAGAGTTTTATTATAGTATATAATGTATGAGCGGCCAAGATTAGCTGTCCGCCTTAGAGAGGTGTCTGCCTTAGAGAGGTGTCTGCCTTAGAGAGGTGTCTGCCTTAGAGAGGTGTCCGCCTTAGAGAGGTGTCTGCCTTAGAGAGGTGTCCACTTTAGAAAGAGTTTTATTATAGTATATAATGTATGAGCGGCCAAGATTAGCTGTCCGCCTTAGAGAGGTGTCTGCCTTAGAGAGGTGTCTGCCTTAGAGAGGTGTCTCCCTTAGAGAGGTGTCTGCCTTAGAGAGGTGTCCACTTTAGAAAGAGTTTTATTATAGTATATAATGTATGAGCGGTAAAGATTAGCTGTACGTCTTAGACAGGTCCACCTTAGAAAAGTTTTATTATAGTAAATAATGTATGAGCGGCCAAGATTAGCTGTCCGCTTTAGAGAAGTGTCTGCCTTGAGGCGGATTTCCATTCAACTTTTTTTGTCGAGCGAGCGACTTTTTGCGATCGCTTTCTTGGTTTCATGCCTTCTCGGGTGGAACGGAGCCGGTCCAGAACCCATAAGACAAAAGAAAGCGATCGCAAATCGTCGATCGCGCGACAAAAAGCACTGAATGGAAATCCACCTTTAGAAAGGTGTCCGCAGGGCCGCCAACAGGGGGGGCTAAGTGTCCGCAGGGCCGCCAACAGGGGGGGGGGGCTAGGGGGGCAAGTTGCCCCAGGCCCCAACTTGAGAAGGGCCCCCTAGAATTTTTAAGATTTGAGTTTTTGACAGGAAAAAACAATATGAGGCCTAGAAAGCGTAAAGATGAGTAGCACTAACTTAAATTTTAGCCAATCCAGGGGACCAATTGAGAACACGTAGACAAGACCTTATGACGTGTGACGTCATCAGCCCCCCCCCCCAATCGACCAATGTGACGTCATCAAGGGCCCCAAATCGATAATTTCCCCCAGGCCCCACAATTTCTCTCGGCAGCCCAGAACGTTTTCACTCACGTGATCGGTGGCCCATTGGGGTCGTGAAACAATACGAAATACTTGAATAAGAAAGAACTAATTCCCATACCGTACACCAATATGGCCGCCATTTCATTGTTTTGGTACACCAATATGGCCGCCGTGACGTCAGATGAAAACGATCTATAACCTTGATATAAGTCATTATGCACGTGTGACGTCACAACATGTGGCACTTACATATTAAACAAACTGAAATATCTCAACAACGAAGCAAGGAAACCAAAAACTGCAAAAAATATTACTTTGCCATTTTTTAAAATGGGAAAAAAACCCACTTAAAAGTGTTCTTTCAAATAAAACAAACTTAATTTTCGTGTCCTAGGCATTTCAACTGGAAAAAATGTTATGACAATGACGATATTCATCATAAATCAAGAGCCGTATAAGTTTAACAAAAATACTCATTTCTTTACTGTGAATTATTTAAAAAATGTACTGCAACAATACCACGATAAGCAGCGCCACCTGGGCGATGGATTTTACAGCGCCACTATTAATTGTTGGTTGTTTAGTGAATCCTTCAGGATCGTTCAAGAAATCGCAATACATTTCTCGTAATCTTTTTCCAACCATCATTCGTGACAGACTTTCCATGTCCAGGTATTCTCTGCTAGAATTTGTAAATTTTGGCCACTTGGGTAAACTGTCGATTTTATCAAGAACAATAGGTAACTTTGTTGTACCTGAATTAGGATCACTATAGAAAAAAATACATAAAAACCACTTTTGATATTTGCAATATCTGTAAATAACAATGCAGCACTTTACTGCATGCCGTGACGATAGAAGCACTTCTAAAATATCGTGACAACTGACTGTACCGAAAATTAAAAGATGGTGACTTGTAAATTTAACAACAATCCTTGGCGTGCAGTAAATATTGTTTCTTGCAGAATTATTGCAAGATAGGTCTTTAAAAAGATCAACTTTGGTAGGAATGAAATTCTTGTTTACTTAATCCATCTTAGCATGATAAACAATGTTTAGTAGTTATTTGAGCTGATTTGAGGTTCCAAAGCATTGTGGTTAAATGTACCGCCGCCATTTTTTTGGCACCGTCAATTCATTTGCTCGTCTTGACCATTTCATTTCATGAGGTGCATTTGGTAACCTCCTGTTTTGAATTCAATTGGTTCTTGATTTTTGACTAGCCAATAGGAATCTCGAAGTTCAAAACAGGAACTTGTTCAACGAGTTTTAATCAACCAGAACTGGACAGGATGAGCAAATAAATTGCTACAATATTCTAGGAAGACTTCTATTGCTACGACAGTAAGGGACGTTTACATGAATCCGGATTGAGTTTCAATCCAGATTGAAAAGCGAAGTCAATCCGTGTTTACATGGGAATTGGGTTTCTGGATTGAAATTCGCCTGAAATCTGAAATCCGTAAATATTAGAAAACACGCATGCATTGTTTGTTCTAGTCCTCTCTGTCATGTTTTTCATTCCGGAATGAAACTCGCACCGCCTTTACATGATTCCGGAACGAAATTTCAATCCGGAATGAGATTTCAATCCCGAATGCATGAGAACCGGATTGAACTCAGTCCGAATCTGGAATGAGCTAATCGTAATCCGGTGTAAACAGATAAAGGGGTTTGATCAGAAGCGGAATAAGTTCAATCCGGATTGAAACTCAATCCGGATTCATGTAAACAGCCCCTAACAATTGCAAGATCTGTTATAGTTCTACCAAAATTTGATTTAGAAAGTACATGTAACTTACCTATTTTTTGCAAAGTTGGTCCAGAAGAGAATCATTCTCATGGATAGAATCTGATCTTCAGAAGGATAATTTTGATTATTTATTGGAAGGCCAAACGTCGACTAAATAATTAACAAATATACTAGTTAATGGCAATGCTATTTTCATTAAAGGGTATTGGCAATAAAAATTAAGTTTGTTTAATTTGTAAGACTCGTGAAATTGTAATAGAAGATCTTTCATAACTTTTTCGTGTCTTTCTTCGTTTGCAAGATATTTCAATTTGTTTAATATGTAAATGAGATGGGCTCTGACGTCACAAGGCGTTTTTATGTCCACGGTTTCACGTGATTTCGTTGAACAAATTTAGAGATATAACTGATTTTCCTACGTGTGAAAATACTGTACCCTGCTCCTGACGTCAGAGACCATTATAAAATAACATGTATACTACGCGAGCCCTGATTGGTCAATTGCCGTGTTTGGATCAGAGTATCCAAACACGGAAAATTCCCGCCAAAGCGATTTTTTGAAAATGTCGGACAGTATATCTTATTCCCTTGTGATTATTTTATAAAAGAAATGCCAAATGTTTTTTCCGTGGTTGGAGACTCTTATCCAAACACTTGGGAAATTGTTCGACTTTCGAAAAGCTAAAAACTCTCACCCACGGCTCGTGTTTTGTTACGCTTTTCTCCAGTCTCGCAATTTCCTGCGTGTTTGGATCCAGACACGGAAAACCATATGGTATTTCTTTATTCATTTGCATATTAAACAAATTGACATATCTTGAAAACGAAGAAAGATAAGAAAAAGTTGTAAAAGATCTATTACAATTTTACGAGTTCTTTCAAATTAGACAAACTTAATTTTTGTTGCCAATTGTCCTTTAATGAGACTATGTCATGCTATTTTTATCCTAAGTTGAAATTCTGAACTACAAGGCTTAAAATTATATAAAGCTCTACATCTATAATTTGATTTTGAAATACAACTCACAGGAGAGTAGAGACATAGATAGTTTATTAGGTTCATAAATTACAGCCCTATTACAACAGCTGAATTATATTAAACTTTACAATATCTTATTTATATAAACATATTTAAAATTTTACTAAAGCTATAAAACATGCATACGATAGATTAATTAATCTATTATAAAATATTTAAAAATTGTTATTGCAATAACCACTAAAAGTTTGTTTTGTATTGTTCTTTTGCATTTGCCATTGTGAAACTATTTTGGAATCTGTTCGTTTTACACAAATAGCGAAGCTATTCTTCTCAAACAGCGAAGCGCACAGGTGGCGTCGAGTTCATGTTTGTCAGAGTTTATAATTTATTCTTGCATTTCTAATAACCCTTCAAGATTCAATTGCGGTTTGTTTGTCTGCGTTTGGTCTATATATAAATAGTAACTGTGCGCTTCGCTATTCAAAACAGACTTACTTTTGGTCTGGTAACAGTGCATGCAGTTTGTGGGATGTATTTTGCACTATGTTACTAAACAGATCTTTTGTAAGAGTCTATCTTCTGGTGTACACGGAATCTAAACCAGCTACCTAAACGTAGGAAAATGGTACGGTCCTTACGGAGTCACTCGGTGCTCGTTTTTGTAGTTTTTCCAAGTCGTCTGACATCTAGGGACTGTTTTGGGGGATGCTTTATATTGAACTCGCTACCGATTTTGCCATTTGGCCCTGTTTAAATTTGTAATATTTTCAAAATCTAAGCACAAGTCCACATGGCAAATGGAGGAATGATGTAGTGAGTTGAAAGGATGACTAGTACAAACGGCGAAATTTGTAGCGAGTCAAAATAACATAATATAACTACGTGGCGGATTTCGTATATATATATAGTCACTCGACAGGACATACGGACGGAGAAACATGTAGCGAGTTACAGTATATATACCAAAGATAAATGGACTAAACGAGAAAATTCGTGTACCAATTAAAACAATTAGGTTAAAATATTACGAATGCAGACCACAAATTAATTCATATTGGACTTTAACTATTACGAATACGAATGAAATCCGCGAGCAAATTGACAATATAACAAACTTAACGAGGTCACATGGTAAGAATAAGAAGAGGGGTTGAAAACAAAGCGTCTCCCAAAACAGTCCCACAATTCCGCGGGAGATACTAATTCGTACCCAGTCCATGCAGTTTCCGAAGTGGCTAATACTAACCCCATCTGGCCAGGTTTAACCACAGTCAATCGAGATATGGTCTGGAAACTCGGCAAACTTCAAAGCGCCTATAATGAGCTGGGATTTTATGTTGAACCGTACCTTACACCGTGCACATCCTTTGTTTTAGGTTTATTAATATTTAAATAGCACGGTTGAGTGATTGAACTGAAACGTTGCTATTGGACAATTCGTTCATTATTCTAAAATACAATGTGTTCAGTGACCGTGCACCGTGCACCAAAAATGCAACAAAAAGATAGACCAAAGACTTTAGCTGAGTTTCCAGACCATATCTCGATCTGGCCAGGTTTAACTTCATTGGTGAGACAGCGCGCTAACAGCTGTGCCTCCCGTGAAGCAATTAGTTGTTAGCTAAATACATTTGAAAAAACTTCAATAACGTTAACATGCATACAACGTTTTGCGTAAAAAGGCCGAAGATTAAAAACTTACTGTTACATCAAGACCGTGTCCTGCAAATCCAAATGTTCCATGAGGGTACAAAGAAAAAGGGACTGGTGACGAGTAAGAGTATTGGTAAAGATAAGCATTCGTTGACTTCAAAATTTGTGATCGTAAATTTGCTTCGTTTATCGTCGGACAAATAAACCATGTATCTGAATTAAATGCCACAATTGGTTTGAAAGCCTCTACAAACGACGGAGTACATTTTGCCTGGTACAACTCCAAAGCTTGGTTATAAACGGCTTCTGACGAATTCTTAAAGTGGGTTTTTAACAATGTTTCCAACCTTTTTGTAAAAACACTAATTTCTCTTGATTTTTGAAGTAATGTTTGGTCTATCAAAAAATTTTCATCTTTTGTTATTCCAAGAATTATGTCATTGTTTTTAACTGTTCCATTTTTCCATAATTTCTTTGGCTCGTCAGTTAAAAAGTCGCCATCGACATCAGGAGCAAACCAAGAATCTCTGAAAATAAATGGTTTGGAATTGTAAAGTTTTCCCAAATCTTTAACAGTGACATTGGTCTGCAGGCATTCTAGTAAGCTTTCATTGTCGCTGCAATTCACCGAGTTCAGAAATAAATGTAGTCCTTGCTTTGCCTGAAATTTGGATCTTATCGCCCAAGGCATCGTCATTGTTCCACTTTGTATGATAGCTCTGTCAAAGTAAGGCCAGCTCTCCTTGGAAAGAGTGTGCGCTGAAACACTTGCTGCGCCTGCGCTCTGGCCGAATATCGTGATGGATTGTGGGTTCCCGCCAAAACTGGCGATGTTGTCTTTCACCCACTTCATGGCTAAACGTTGATCAAACAAACCAAAGTTTCCTGGAAAGAAATGAAAATGATAATATTTGTGAATGGAATTATTGGAAAGCATTCCAGTTTGTTTATACGCTATGAAAAACCAAGCTAAAACTGCTTCGTCCCAGTCGCTTTATCGCTTTAGGAAATTTGAGAGGGGGCCCTACAGTGGGGCCAATGCTGAGGAAAGGGGGAGGGGGGGTATATGGGTGCGCGCATTTCCATCAACCATTGCGCGCGCTCTACGCTAGTTCCCTGGCTTCACAAACGCAATGGAGCTTCGCTCAAGATGAGAAATTTAACTTAAACAAGAAGAAGAGCCTGTGGAGGAGGCCGAAGCTAAAATGATAAATCACAACACAGATTTTCCTTCGCCAATTGATACAATAGTCCATGCAAGTTGAATACATAGTTTGACCTTATCTTACATGACAAGGAATGATGACAACAAAAGAACGTTTTATTCTGACCTTTAATCCTGTGATCAGCACTTGATAAAAATCCAAGCGCAGACAATCTGTAGTTAATGGTGACCAGTATAACGTCACCAACTGCTACAAAATTCTGTCCACGATATAAACTTGATACTCCGGTTCTAAACGCACCACCATGAATCCAAACCTATAGAACACAATACATACCATGCAATTGTAGAAGAAGGAAAATCACTGATTGTTTATTGTTGCAGACTTTCATTTAAGAGTGCAAAAAAGCAGAGTGTTGTGTGGGCAGTGTTTTAGATAGAGCAAAGTGAAAAGATGGTTAACTGCTGAGAATAGTTTTGATAACGAAATACTGACGTTTCAAGCGGAGCCCTTCATCAGAGTAAAAAGTAGAGTGTTGTGTAGGCAGTGTTTTAGATGGAACAAAGTGAAAAGATGGTAAACTGCTGAGAGTAGTTTTGATAACGAAATACTCACGTTTCAAGCGGAGCCCTTCATCAGAGGAATATTATTGAACAGGGATCTGAAAGTGCTTGCGGTCAATATTTCTAGAAACTATTGGATGTGTTGCAATGAAATGGTAAAACCTGATGATGGTATGCTAAATTGCAAAACACGTCATAGCAGTGAATTCTGACATCACTATGATGTCATCAGTAGTGAGAAGGTCGGATTTTAAGAAAGTTTTTAGATCTATTATTGGATTTCCTGGTTAACGCGAACAAGTCATTATGCATTTTATTTTCTCTTTATCGAGTTTAATTTAATTTAATTTAGTCCTTTCCTAACACAGTGGGGTCTAATCATCCTTACTTGCAGCCAGTGCCTGAATTACGAAGAACGCAGATCAAAGTGGCCGTGTCGAGACATATTAAAGCCGGCACTCCCACGGATTACAGCTAGCAGAAAATATTTTGGGATCACTTCGAACCTTGGTAACCTGGTCTATTATGGACGTATTTTTCTGCGTGCGTAGAGGAAACGCTTGCGTTGCTCAACTTCCGTACAAATACGTGCTAAATTTTTAATTATTCGTGCTAAATTTGATATCGCACTCCTTGCAGTCCGACAATCGTTTCCTAGGTTCGTCAAAGGTTTGCGATTGTGAACGTTTGGCAGTTCAGTTCTGATTTTGAATAATGACTCTATATCCAAAAGGCATTCAAAGTCTAGGGAATACGTTCTCTGCTAACAGCATTCTACAAGCGTTACTGTCAGTGGTTACTGTCTGTTACGCCATACCTGAAGTAAATTACTGCACATGCGACACAACAACAGGAGTCGCTGTTTAGCAGAAAGCATGAGGTGCGACATTCTTAATGTTCTTATTAGAAATTATAAGATAGGTTCAGAATTATAGCGTAGTTACAATTATAATTCACCGATAGTGAAAGCAGCTCATCAGCTCAAGATTTTATTTTCTAAATATGTGCTTAACCGAATAAACAGGTCGGGCCGGAGAGGCTTAAATATGCAACTCATAGTCTAAAAGCAAGGTGAAATTGATAGAAATAGACATGCAAAATGACTATAAGCTCGTGACAGGGATCATCAAGGCTTCCTAAGAGGGATGCAAATTCAGAATTGTTATTATTCCTTCCTGGATCTACTGGACAACCCACGGAAACGCAACTACTAGGTTACCAAGGCTCCAAGTGATCCCAAAATATTTTTCTGCTTACGAGGGGAGAAAACTGGAGAACCCATAAGCCCAAGAAAACTTTTAGATCTAGAACTGTAATGATTTGCAAGGTATAAAAATTTACGGTCAGGTTAATGGAGAATCATCTCACCATAACAGTTGCATTTGTTGGTTGTGGATAGGACGTCCAAATGTTGAGAATCAAACAGTCCTCAGTTAAAGTTAGTCCAGGCTTTGACTTCTGCCAACAAGCAATAGCTTCGTTAGAATTATTTAAAATTCCTGAAAACAAATGAACGGTTTTAACAGTTAAAATTGCCGTTTAAGACAGGATTCTTAACTTTCGCACAATATAAAACATAAGTTGGACACTGGATGTACAAAAGAGGCCGTAACCCGAGTATACATGCATGTATAAGTTCACCTTGCCAAGGTTTTTTTGGTTGAGGTTTAGAAAACCTAAGCTTTCCAACAGGAGGTTCAGCATACGGGATGTTTAGGAATCTTTGCACCATTTTCCCAGGTATACTTGATGGTTGAATGTCTCCTTGGACTTTGCCAGTCTTGGTTGTGATAACTATAAATGACGTAAGATTAAACAGAAAATAATCAAACTACAGTATAAACATTACTTGTCCTTCAAAAGCGTCAGATCAGTGGCGGATACAGGATTTTTGCAAGGGGGTTGACTATAAGGTGCTCAGTTGTTTCTTTCAGAATATTTAACAAGGGCGCGGGGGGGGGGGGGGGCAGGCAATACTTACTACGTGGGGGCAGGGTGGCGCTGAAGGTGCGACAAATTTCCAGGGGGGTCCGAGGGCATGCTCCCCCGGAAAAATTTGAATTTTAGAGTCTCTGAAATAGCATTTCCTGCATTTTGAGGGGGATTTGAAAGAGTTTTGAAGGATATAAATTACCAAACAAAATACCCAAATATATGAATACACCATATGTCGTCATTGTCGTGGACTCATGGGGATATGTTTTATACGTTTATGTTCCAAAATTACTATGTATATTCAGATTTCGGATTGAGATTGTATACAGTACATCTATATAATCGTGATTCTTACTGTTTTAAAATTGGGGTTTAAATTTACAAGATATTAGCGTATCATGATGTCCAATCTTATTGCAAAGGAGAGGCCATAGCTACGGCCTGTATCAATAAGCATTGTTATACAATATAATTTATGCACGTTTTACACACGAGTAACTGTTGTGATGTGTATAAACAGCTGCTAGTGTATCGCTGTATAATCCTGTATTGGTTGGGCGGGGAAGGGGGGTGACTAGTCACCCAGTCACACACCCCCCCCTGTATCCACCTCTGCAGATGTGAATGATGATTGACTTCCAATAAGATCAACTCTGTTGCGCACTGAGAAATGTAGTTATCTGACTGGTTGCATGTTATCTGAAAAAGCTTCTCTTGGTTTTCTTTGTACTGCAGGAGAAAACTTTACATAACATTATAATATATTGTTTAAAAATTAAGTTATTTAGATATACCTCAGTGGTCAGAGTACCCTGTGAGTCAGAGCCACTTTCCCCCGAAGCTTGCGTAGGTGGGAAAGTGGGCTCTGCCAACAAACTCGATCTTCGCCCCAAGTTTGGTCAAACAAGTTCTAGTTTACGAACACGCGTAAGCAGGAAAATAGGAAGTGACGCGTTAGAGCCTGGGCCCAAAATAGTATCTTGGCAACCGTTCACGCATGCTCAAAAAGAAATATCGAGTTTCACTTTGTTGGCAGAGCCCACTTTCCCCCGAAGCTTGCGTAGGTCGGAAAGGGGCTCTGACTCGCAGGGTATGGTCAGAGCGGTGGTACTTAGTCAGAGTGGTTGGGTTTGATTAGAGTAAAAAACAAATGTGGATCTGAGCAAAACTGACCCGAAATGTTTGTGTTTGTGTGTGTGTATGTGTGTGCGGAGAAAGGATGTTTTCTTTCGGAGCGTAGCATACCTCAGCGATATTTTAAAATCTCCTCTACTGTGCATACAATTAGTAATTGTGAAAGGTTAAGTGACTCTTGAGTTTCTCAATGCGTATTACATGTATTTTTATGGTTTCCGGTCTTGAAACGCCCATCAGATTTATCGCCATGACGACCAAGTGTTGAAATAAAAGATCTCAGCAGTTATCACCGTAATTGACGGTACCGAAAAAGATGGCGGCGGTACATTTAACCACAATGCTTTGCGACCTCAAATCAGCTCAAATAACAACAAAACATTGTTTATCGCACGCTAAGATGGATTAAGTAAGCAAGAACTTCATTCCCACTAAAGTTGATCGTTTTAAAACCATATCTTCCAATAATTTTGCAAGAAACAATATTTACTGACAAAATGTCAAGTCGCCATCTTTTTCGATACGGTCAATTGATCCATTATATTTTCTATGATTATAACCAGTACTGTATCATAATTATATCGTAACTCAGATCAAAATTTGGGGGAGCAGCGGAAAATTTCGGGGTGCAGAAAATTTTGGGGTGCGGGGAGCTGACGCTGATCAAAAGGACCGAGGGCTCTTGGGAGCGTAATTCTGCGCAGTTTAACCAATGAAACTTCATGTGACAGTGTATCAGCATCACGATTATCATTAGCAACAGAAACAAACTTCAAATTTCAAAGAAGCAAAAGTTCTTGCTTGAATTTAGCGTCAGACATTCAGGAGACTGGGGGGGGGGGCAAATGTGTAGTTGGGGGGGCAGGCCCCCTAGCCCCCCCCCCCCCCCCTTGGCTACGCCACTGCCTGAAACTCGCCTATTGAGATATATTTTAAACAATATATAGTAGCTCCACTTTCAATTTTATTCATAACCGACGAAGACCGGAGGTATTTGTCTTTATAAGTTTTTATATAACGTTGTTTTTAACGTTTTTTAGTCAGCGTAAATTCCAATTTTTAATCTTTTATCAAATCAATATATTATATATTGTTATGTATAGTTTTCTCTTGCAGTATGAAAAAAACAAGATAAAGTTTTTTTCAGATAACAGTCACAGAAAGTCAGATACATAGGCAATTACTGTACCCAGTAGGCCAGTATACCTGGCTGGCTCGCTTCATGTGAACAGCCCGTTATTATAAATAGAGAATACATTGGATGCGCGGAAATATGGAATTTATTTCGAGTGTTGACTAGCTAGGATATCTCACGAGTGAGCAAAGCGAACGAGAAATAAATTTCATATTTCCAAGCATTTATGATTGTTCTGTTTATAAAAAAAGAATAGTCCTATTTCCCCACAAAAATAGAGCCGTAAACTCGTATACGTTTCATGGCAATCGACACATGTGAGATTATCATAAATAATCACACATGTGAGATTATCGTTTTATAAAAAAATGAACTAATTGCTGCGAGCCGTAAGGCGAGCAGCTCACTAATCTTGACGAGGTCTGGGCCGCGTTCACAAACTCGATTCAGGATTTCGTGGGCGTTGATCTTCGGTATACGCAATGTCTACCAATCAGCGGCAGGCATTATTAAATTGGGCGCTACGCTACGCCTGGCATTGTTTGGCGCTGGAATAGATTTATTAGAGAGAAGTGTATTTTTCTACTATACTATTATATCAAACACAACTCTATTTGTTGTTGGAAGTATATATCAAGGCCACAAAAGGCTAAGCGACATTTCGAGGGGCAGACAGTGTATTTATACGAGTCTTTGTTTATTAATTATTATATGTCATTCCACACCATTGTGCCAGATGATTTCACTTAACATTTTAAGCATGCGACGTTATTGTCAACACTCACGTCACGCGTATAAAATTGAGCCATTAAAGATGGCAACAGCCGTTATTGCTGCAAATCAACAACCTAAAACTGCATAGATTGCCGTTCTTCACTTCAAGCAAGAGTGCTGACGCCATCACTCTTTAATGGCTCGATTTTATACGCGTGACGTCCATGCTGAGGAATAACGTCGCATGCTTAAGCTCTTTAATTTAAATGCTTCGGACGATAACAAGTATTTTACTACTAAATAGCAAATGGTAGCAACTCGTAGCACTTCACTTTTGATAAAAACTTCTAATGATAGCATTAAAACAGAAATGTTTATGTCAGATGTTATCCCTATCAGTTCCACACCTCTTACCTTGTGTTTGATTTGCTGAAATCTCATATGTATTGATCACAAGAAAAGACAAGATTATCAGCAGCATGTCCTTTATGAGAAAACATAGAATGATATTTTAAATTATTGAAACTAATAATGCATGAAATGTAAACAAGAATCTAATTCGTTGAGGACAAAATAGGAAACATATTGTAACAGAGAATAAAACCCACACCAGTCGACAATTTGATAAAATACAAGACAAAGCATAAACCGAAAATAAGCATCTTGAAACTCAAAATATGAGCTAAAACAAGACCAGAATTGAAACGATGATATTTCGATTTTATTACAAAATCATCATCAGACTAAGTGAGGTTTAGCCGCGTATTTTGGGTTTCAAGATATTTATTTTCGGTTTATGCTTTGTCTTGTATTTTTCAAATTGTAACAGACGGAATAAAATTTACAGATAGAGAGAGCGAGACGACTCACGACAAAAGTTTCTTAGAAGGTGTTTATTGCTTTCTTCTGCAACCGTCGCGCAACTGATCAACCAAGCTACAATTCGTGCGCTTTTATATCTATCCTAAGGTCTAAATTAGTCACATGAAGTCATTCTATAGTCGGTTGTATGACATCAAGTGTTTATTTTGAGATCATTTGGTATTGCTGAGTAATAGCCACGCCTGATTTAGGGACGGGCCATTTTATTTTGGGTTGGGCAATTTTTCTGCGCAAGAATTTTATTTTGCGACAGAAACCTCTGCAGAGAGGCGCTAACTTGTGGAATTCACTATTGCCAGAGATTAAATCTGAGCAATCACTTAAATCTTTTAAACATAAACTGTATAAACACCTTTTTAGTGCTAATTATTAATCATTTATTTTTTCTTTAAATTTATTTAAATTGTAATAGAATTATTCAATAGCTAAGTTTATTATATATTATACATACATGTATTGTATATTATTTATTCCAGTTGGGGAGTGATATTTATTAAAGTTTATGAAGTTTATGAAGAATTATTTTTACAATTTATGACATGTTTACAATCTATCGTTTGACCGTGCACGAATTTCTTTTTCTCTGTCAAGCCTGTGCTCGAATTTCTTTTTGGTAATTGCCCAACCCCCCAACCCCCTCAAAAATATAATACGTTAATTTGTATCACATGGCGTGTCCATGCAGGCAAGGTGTTGAAACCGTCAATAGGGACCCTTAAGCTAAATCAACGCGAACGTCACGACAACGACCTGTAAGAACAATGAAATTTTCCAACCAAATCAAAGTCATTGAATAATTTCAAGTCCCAGGAGTAATTCCAACACCGTTCTCGTTGTTCATACAACGTCAACTGAAGTGTTCTGGCGTTCTCATAGGGACTTTAATAATAAGGGGCTGTTTACAATTTAACTTGGCTCACACGATTGATTAGGCCATCGTACTGTGGTTTTAAAACTTGCATAAACTAAATTTACAAAGAAGAATTGGTTTAGTTTAGATGTAAACAAATCTTAACATTAAGACCCCTTTACACGATGCCGGTATACAATTTGAAAACGGAACAAACTCATGCCGTTTAGGCCTTGCGTTTACACGATACCGGCACAAAAATAACATGAAATGTTATATGCTGTATTTGCATACCGGCATGATTTTGTTCCGTTTTCAAATTGTACCAGTGTCACAGGAAATTCGCCCCCCCCCTTGTAAATTCGCCCCCCTCCCCATGGGGGGGGGGGGGGGGCGAATTTCCTAGGAATATCGCCCCCCTTTAGGAATTTCGCCCCCCTTCTCGATTTCGATTTAAATTCAAAACATGACAAGAACATTGTTTAGTAAATTTAATATCTTATAAAAATTATACTAGTTGACTATATTGTGCAATGATTTTAAGCGTTGCTAAAAACGTACAAAATAATCTGCAGTGCTAGATTCGGCAGATTCAAGGGATCGTCAGACAATCCCGTTCAACCCCGTGAAGTTATAGACAATAGAAAGTTGGAAAAGCTGGTACAGCGGCGAACTAGCAGCTAAAGTCACGGCGTTAAACAGATCGATCAATACCGCGACGCAAAAAATAACAGTTCTACCTCTGGAACCAGGGTACTCTTATGAAAAATAGAAGTGCTTCCGATTCTGAAGGGGCTTTAAGATCCTGACAACGGACTACGGCTACGGCAGGAAGTTTAAGAGTGGTATTAAATAGTGTTGTATTTATACATTCATAATCGCACGGACTCATTCTGTTCTTAAATTCTTGAGGAAAAACACTTGCTCAATCTATGTTAGTCGCGAAAGTAAGGTTAAACTTTCCCAAGGCTTCTGTAGTGACTTGGGTTCCGCGTTGTCTATGGAACGTGAAAATGCTTTTTCACGTTGTCAACAGTCACGACGGCGTGAAAATTACTCTTGGGAACCGACGTCGTTTACAAACGTTCTTTGTATATGACATAAAATTCTAGTGTTCAAACACGTTGCCGTAGTAGTTTTATCTCGACTGGCTTCCAGAATGCATGTGTTGTTGGCAATATAAATGTTTGCCAATTTGGGCGATTTATGTTTTGCGACTAAAAGGGGGAGGGCGAAATTCCTAAAGGGGGGCGATATTACGGCGGGACGGATTTCCTGGGACACCGGCATCGTGTAAATGGAGTCTAATTCAAATCTCCTTTTGCGGTAGTCTCCTTCGCAGACGCTCTCATGGCTCGTACTATAAACACTCCCCAATGAGCCATAAGAAGGTCTGCGAAGGAGACTACTTTTGCTCCCTACGCAGCACGCTACTTTTTAATTTATTACATGAAATGTAATAGTCAGTTAACCGAGGATTGGAAAGATTCTAATCAATCGCGTGACTGCTTCAGTATTTGAACTCACAAAAAGATTTGCTTTTAAGGTTTTGAACTGCACGAAATAGAGTACAGTAGTCCGTATGACGCGTGTTCTAGCCAAAGATATTAAGACCCAAAGCTCAGCTATTACCCCTCCCGTTACGCGGTCGTATTTACACAAGCAGCCTAGCTTCATCACCAATGTTTACAACTCATATTTCTGTTATTGAAGAAGTCACAAAAACAATGATCGATAAAGCTGTTTGATAATAATTCTTAGTTGACCACTGACTCAGGCCTTATGTTCGTTCATTGCCCTATCTTTCATCCTCATTTGCGTTTCAAGTTTCAACCTCGATCAAAAATAACTAATCAAGTCACATTAAGCCATCAATCACTCTTGCGCAATGTTGAACATAATAAATGTAGGATAAAACATTTCCTCTACTGTACAATATTTTGTTAGGAATGAAATATGATGTGTAAAATACTTTGCACAAAGCTACTTTTGACCTGTAATTATTTAAAACCCTTTACCAGCAGATTACCAGGAGGTCTCCAGTGACGAGTAAAACCGTCTTGGAGATAGCCAGTGTAAAGTTAATAAGTTGCCAAATGGCAACTGTGGCTAGTAAAGGGTTAATACCTTAGTTGGTCTCGTATGTGATCAGAGTCTTTAATCTTGCACACAAGACACAGCCACAGTCTTCAGTTCATTTACTTCATCAATCGTCCTTATTTCTCCCCGACTCATATTTTGCGTTTATTACAAACTGTGTTACATTTAATAATATGTCATAACTTGTATTATCATGTACATCGTAATATATATATATATATATATATATACATGCATAAATAGGAACCTTACCATAGTAATATTTGGTTTCCGTTGACAAATGATTACGACAGTCAGTCTGGTTGCAGTGTTTGTGACGTCCACTTAGCCTAGTTTCTATGCCTTTCGTTTCCGCCATGAGCATGGCCGCGTAATCGGTTTGGGTTCTTGGGAAGACTGGGGAGAGGCTGGAAACGAGAAGGCCTAGCAACATTCGCAAAAAGGTCCTGCCCAGAATCGTTCTGGCCCTTCGAGTGTCCCTGGGATCTAGCGTAGCGACAGTATATTACAGTAAAAAGCATAAGGATGTCTGGCGAAGATTTTACCAAAGATCTTGGTGATCGAAAGAAGGAAATTATGGAATATATTCCAATTGGAGCTCGACATGAAAATTTAACTGTTTAACTTTCAACTTTTGGCGGTTGCAGAAGGAAAGCTTTTGATAAGAAAGCTAGACCAGTGAACCTTCGTCGATCCAAGGTGAGATAGAGCTTGTATTAAAATAGTAAGTGTCGGGAAACACTTAGGACGTCATAACATCACAATTCTTCCTCAATAAACAACTGAGCTGTAAAGTGAAAGTGTTTACGAATGTTGCTAGGCCTTCCCCAGCGGGTCCGTTCGGACCACTTCCGAAACGTGTCAACCGAGGAAGGCCTAGAAACTAGGCTAACGTCCACTGTGATTAGCGCTAGCAGGCGGAAAACAATCACTTCGAGCCTACCCAGAAACTGGCAGGCTCATCACCAGGCCCATATGCTGTCGCGGCGCCGGACTTGACTTTGATCATAGATAATGGAAGGGGAACTGGATAGGAAACTTTAAACGAGGTTAAAGAACCGGAAACGTTGTTTGCACAACTTGCTATGGTAATTACACACTTAAAAGCAGCTAAATGAGCTAATGCACCTATTGCTGAAATTAGACAAAAGTGTAATATTCATTGCTGAATAAGTTCAGCAGTGTCTGATTTTAGCCATGTGGGACCATCCGTTAGGTGCATTGCCCGCTTATAACCGTAGAATCACCATAGCAAGTTGTGCAAACATCGTTTCCGGTTTCGTAAGTTTCCTATCCAGTTCCCCTTCCATTATCTATGCTTTGATATTGGCTGGCTGCAACATGTCATCTCACTTAGAATTCAGGATTAACCTGAAGCCTATATATATATATATATATATATATATATATATATATATATATATATATATATATATATATAGGGGACTTCTCTGTCACGTGCGGGATGTTAAACTAAAAAGCATATAACAAAAGAACCAGTAGGGGTGTTGTGGTCAGGTGTGAGAGGTGGGTCTTTCTTCCCGGAGGGTTGTGGTTAGATTTAGGGCCACCGGAGGCTTGTGATCAGGTTTAGGGTTAGGTTTAGAGGTGTTGTTGGGGTTGGGGTTTAATTTCTTTAATATTCAGGATTATCCTGAATTCTAGACCATTTCACAATTCAGGATAATCCTGAATTCTACACCTCTTTCAGGTCAAATTCAGAAATTTCCAAACGAATTTCAGACACTTCCAAATGATATTCAGATTTTCCAAATGATATTCAGATTTTCCAAATGATATTCAGACATTTCCAAATGAATTCCAGACATTTCCAAAATGAAGCGAGAGGCGTCTCTGTAAGTTTGAAGAGTGCATGTGTAAATGATCACCCAGGATTAACTGTCTGTCTGTCTGTCTGTCTGTCTGTCTGTCTGTCTGTCTGTCTGTCTGTCTGTCTGTCTGTCTGTCTGTCTGTCTGTCTGTCTGTCTGTCTGTCTGTCTGTCTGTCTGTCTGTCTGTCTGTCTGTCTGTCTGTCTGTCTGTCTGTCTGTCTGTCTGTCTGTCTGTCTGTCTGTCTGTCGTTTGGGATCGTACTCCCCAATGTTGAACCCTGTGGAGACAATCTGGAGCAAAATGAAAGCAGTGGTGGAACAGCGAATGCGAGTCCCTCAAGTGTAACCTCCCAGAGTGGGTGAGCAGCGGCTATATAGCATATGTCGAAAGATTAATTGATGAATCCATGGGACAAATTACTGATGAAGACATTGTGAATTCATGCCAGACATGGAAGTGGGAGTATAAATTTGTGAAATTATATTGTGTGCTTCTCATACAGTACAGCTGGTTTCGGTTTGGTCTTGTCTTGCCTTGCCTTGTCTTGCCTTGCCTTGCCTTGCCTTGCCTTGCCTTGCCTTGCCTTGTGTTGTGTTGTGTTGTGTTGTGTTGTGTTGTGTTGTGTTGTGTTGTGTTGTGTTGTGTTGTGTTTTTTGTTTTGTTTTGTTTTTTGTTTTGTTTTTTTGTTTTTTGTTTTTTGTTTTGTGTTTTGTGTTTTGTGTTTTGTGTTTTGTGTTTTGTTTTGTGTGTTGTGTGTTGTGTGTTGTGTGTTGTGTGTTGTGTGTTGTGTGTTGTGTGTTGTGTGTTGTGTGTTGTGTGTTGTGTGTTGTGTGTTGTGTGTTTCGTTTCGTTTCGTTTTGTTTTGTTTTGTTTTGTTTTGTTGTGGTTATTTGTTTCGTATTGTATGCGGAATTTTGTGCATTGATATGTAATTAATAAAATGAGAAATCCTAAAATTAATTTGTACTATTCTGAAATGCAGTTGGCAATTTCTGAAATTCACTTGAATTATCTGAAATTCACTTGGAAAGTTCTGAAATTCACTTGGAAAGTTCTGAAATTGAGTTGGAAATTTCTGAAATTCACTTGGAAAGTTCTGAAATTGAGTTGGAAATTCACTTGGAAAGTTCTGAAATTCACTTGGAAATTCTCTTGGAAAGTTCTGAAATTGAGTTGGAAAGTTCTGAAATTCACTTGGAAAGTTCTGAAATTGATCTGAATTATTTGAAATTCGTTTGGAAGTTTCTGAATATGACCTGAAAAAGGTGTAGATGAGGAGATATGCTGGGTACGGTGATACGGTTACATCTTACATCTACTGTCTTCATTTTATCGACATAATTTTATTCTCAAGATAAAAT
This sequence comes from Corallium rubrum, assembly GCA_964035015.1. Classification (NCBI taxonomy): domain Eukaryota; kingdom Metazoa; phylum Cnidaria; class Anthozoa; order Scleralcyonacea; family Coralliidae; genus Corallium; species Corallium rubrum. The sequence continues at coordinate 1,784,390 of OZ036005.1, read as the reverse complement.
TGAGCGATAAAACATATTCTATTAAAAGTGACAACGTTTTGATAAACCTAACGTAATTTTTAAGTCAAGTAAAAAATAGTTGTAAAAATACGGAATATTTACAGCAGCACTATTACTCTAACTAGATGCAAATTAAGAGATCAGTGGCAACAAAGAATAGTCAAAAGTAAACGTCAGTACTACTGGTCTGTAGATAGATAGATAGATAGATAGATAGATAGATAGATAGATAGATGTTTTTAATGACTAGGTTTGCAGCCATATAAAGCTGAAATATATTTAGTCTTACATGTGATATAATATTAAACTAAAACTATATTATAAAAGATAAAAATGTCTATTACTAACAGATAATTAGATAGATATATATAGTCGGTGGATCTAGTCTGTTAAAAATAGTTAAAATGTCTACGAGCTGTAAATATAACTTTGGATAAAACTGTTTTTACAACGCTCGGTCTTACATAAAGAGCGTACGAAATTCCTTGTGTTCCTCAAAAAGTAATTATTTATGTTTGTAACAGGAAGTAAATTATGAAGGCGATGTTGTGGGTCGTTAGTGATCTCACTAAAGAGTTTGGCTGCAATTGTCACCAAATACACTAATATCTTTTAACTACAAACCTAGCATTGACTAACTTTTAATGAATGAACCATCTCCAATTTATTTCTAAAAGTGCTAAGAAATGTTACGAAATCACGAGGTGTATATGTAAAAACAAACGTTTTAAAGAAAGAGTTAAAAAATTGACTGCAACAATACCACGACAAGCAACGCCACACCAAGCAGAGCGACGTGTTTGACAGTGACACTTGTTGATCGCCTAGTGAATCTTTCAGGATCGTTCAAGAAATCGCAATGCATTTCTCGTAATCTTTTTCCAACCATCATTCGTGACAGACTTTCCATGTCCAGGTATTCTCTGCTAGAATTTGTAAATTCTGGCCACTTGGGTAAACTGTCGATTTTATCAAGAACGATGGGTAACTTTGTTGTACCTGAATTAGGATCGCTATATAGAAAACATTTCACAGAAAGACTTTAGAAATAGCAAAGACTATCAGTAAGAAAACAACACCATGACAGGTGCAAATTCTGTTCTCGTTTCTCATAATTTGTGTAACAAAACATCTGTTACTTACCCAGTTTCGGCAAAGTTTGTAAAGTATAAAATTATTCGCATAGACAGAATTTGGTCTTCAGAAAAATATCTTGGATTTTTTATTGACTCGCCAAACGTAGGCTGCAATTTCACAAAAAAAAAGTTGTAATAATAAACGTATTTTATTAACATTTACCCCAAGAGTTGCGGTAGCAGCTCATCCAAGGGGCTCACAGGTTATAAAGTTATCTAGGATGCTATAAGATGTTATTTATTTGTGCTATTCCATCATTCCATCATTCCATCACTCCATCACTCCATCATTCCATCACTCCATTATTCCATCATTCCATCACTCTATCGTTCCATCATTCCATCATTCCATCATTCCATCATTCCATCATTTCATCACTGCATCATTCCATCACTCCATCACTCCATCATTCCATCACTCCATCATTCCATCATTCCATCATTCCATCATTTCATCATTCCATCATTTCATCATTCCATCATTCCATCATTCCATCACTCCATCACTCCATCATTCCATCATTCCATCACTCCATCATTCCATCATTCCATCATTCCATGACTCCATCATTCCATCATTCCATCATTCCATCATTCCATCACTCCATCATTCCATCATTCCATCATTTCATCACTCCATCATTCCATCATTCCATCATTCCATCACTCCATCACTCCATCATTCCATCATTCCATCATTCCATCATTCCATCATTTCATGACTCCATGACTCCATCATTCCATCATTCCATCACTCCATCATTCCATCATTCTATCATTTCATCACTCCATCATTCCATCATTCCATCATTCCATCACTCCATTATTTCATCACTCCATCATTCCATCACTCTATCGTTCCATCACTCCATCACTCTATCATTCTATCATTCCATCATTCCATCATTCCATCACTCCATCATTCCATCACTCCATCATTCCATCACTCTATCATTCCATCACTCCATCACTCTATCATTCTATCATTTCATCATTCCATCATTTCATCACTCCATCACTCCATCACTCCATCACTCCATCACTCCATCACTCCATCATTTCATCACTCCATCACTCCATCATTTCATCACTCCATCATTCCATCATTCCATCACTCCATCACTCCATCATTCCATCATTTCACCACTCCACTATTCCATCATTCCATCACTCCATTCCATCACTCCATCACTCCATCATTCCATCATTCCATCACTCCATCATTCTATCACTCCATCACTCCATCATTCCATCACTCCATCATTCCATCACTCCATCATGCTATCACTCCATCACTCCATAATTCCATCATTCTATCATTAAATTATTTAATCGTTCGATCATTCAATTATTAATTAATCATTCAACATTTCGATCATACCACTATGTCGAGGCCATGTCCTGCAAATCCAAATTTTCCTTGAGGGTACATAGGAATAGGTTCTCGACGGGTTGGTGACGAGTAAGAGTATTGGTAAAGATAAACATTTGCTGATGTGAACATTTTTGATCGTGAATTTACTTCGTTTATCGTCGGACAAATAAACCAAAAATCTGAATTAAATGCCATTATTGGTTTGAAAGCTTCTACAAACGATGGAGTACATTTTGCCTGGTACAACGCCAAAGCTTGGTTATAAACGGCTTCTGTGGAATTCTTGAAGTACGTTTTTAACAATGTTTCAAAAGTTTTTGTAAAGAAACTAATTTCTCTTGATTTCTGAAGTAATATTTGATCAAATAGGAAAGATTCGTCTTTTGTAATTCCAAGAATGATGTCATTGTTTTTAACTGTTCCATTATTCCATAATTTCTTTGGCTCGTCAGTTAAAAAATCTTCGTCGACACAAGGACCAAACTTAGAATACCAGGCACCTTTTGGAAAAAACGAAGGAGTATTGTAAATTTTTCCAAATCTTTAACAGTGACATTGGTCTGCAGGCATTCTAGTAAGTTCTCATTGTCTCTGCAATTCACCGAATTCAGAAATAAATGTAGTGCTTCCTTTGCTGAAGATTTAGATATTATCGCCCAAGGCGAAGTCATTGTTCCACTTTGTATGATAGCTCTGTCAAAGTAAGGCCAGCTTTGCTGGGAAATAGTGTGCGCTGAAACTGCTACTGCGCCTGCGCTCTCGCCGAATAACGTGATGGATTGTGGGTTCCCGCCAAAACTGGCGATGTTGTCTTTCACCCACTTCATGGCTAAACGTTGATCAAACAAACCAAAGTTTCCTAGAAAGAAATGAAAATGATAATTTTTATTAATGGGTTATGGTAAAGCAATCCAGTTTGTCTATATGCTAAACAAATACCGAGCTAAATGACAACTCAAAAAGAAGGAAGAATGAAAAGACTTTTCATAAGAATTGTAATCAAGGAAGTGCACTTAAGATATCTATTAAGGTTTGCAGACTCATTTCGGTAAAGCGCTCTCAATTCGTCAGAATTTATGCCACGAAAATAAAATAGATATCGTTAGAAAGCTATTAATTTGTAGAATACAATATTATATTGTATTCAAGTTCAATTCATTGATTAAACGCTTTTTACTTGAAAAAAAACTCACAACTACTATTTCTTTGCGTTTATTTTAAAATCAAATTGTCATTTCTATTTTCTGGTAATATTTAACAAATGGTCCATAGAAATAAGGCTGCACGACTGTAAAACAACCAAAGAACAAATCTTATTTTTATTCTTCTTTAATTATATTGTTAATTGCGACGGTTTGACCTTCTTTTCTAATTTCATAACAAGAAATGTCGGGAACACAAAAACGATTTTATTCTGACCTTTAATCCTGTGGTCAGCAGTTGATAAAAATCCAAGCACAGACAATCTGTAGTTAATGGTGACCAGAATAACGTCACCAACTCCTACAAAATTCTGTCCAGGATATTCAGCTGAATAACCCACGAGAAATCCTCCGCCATGAATCCAAACCTGTGTAGAGGAAATAACATATCAAGGAATTGTAGAAGAATAACCAATCATTAATCGTTTATTGTTTCAGATTTGAAGGCACAATGTCACCATGACGCAAACTTGAAAAATTTCGCGGACAAATTCAAGTTTACATGATTAGACACAAAACTTGGACTAAAATAGTCGGTAAGAAAATGCACTAATGACTTACTTTTTCAACGTTTTAAGAATATTATTCCTTTCCTTCGCACACAAAATAAATATAATTTTTGTCTTGCGCAAGAGTATTAATTAAACGGAAATTTAATACCTGTAGCTGTGTCTTTAACGACAGAAATTCTCAACTCACCATAACAGTTGCATTTGTTGGTTGTGGATAGGGCGTCCAAATGTTCAGAATCAAACAATCTTCAGTAAGAGTTTTTCCAGGCGTAGAAAATTGCGAACAAGCTATTTTCTTGGTGGAATTTTTTAAAATTCCTGAAAACAAATGAATTGTTTTTTAAAACAGTTAAACTTGCTCTAAGCAAGACCATTCGTAACTCTGTTTTATGAAATTCACTGTCAGTATCATGTGATAAAGATAGTTTACAAAGTGTGCAAATGTTTTGTAAAATGGTTAGGACGACACTCTCCTATAGATCGTTTTCATCTGACGTCACGGCAGTCATATTGGTGTACCAAAACAATGAATTCGAAGTGGCGGCCATATTTGTACCATCTTTACCTATAGGAATATAGCTCTATTCTTATTCAAATATTTCGTATTACTATATACCAAGTGTCAAAGTTCGTGTTTTCTTGCGTCTCATTGGGCGAGAGGGTATCACGTGATAGTGATGAAATTCCACTGTGAATAATAAAATCCTCAAGTTATGGAGCAAAAACAAAGGTTCGCTAGCCGAAGCAGCGATGAAATAGATAATTTACTCAAAAATAAAGACTCAACATCGACGAAAAAGGCCACAAAGCAAGCAGTTAAAATCTTAAGGGAATTTTGTATCGAAAAAGGACTTGCCGCCGAGTTTAAAAATCTTACAAAAGTAAAACTCAATGAGCTTCTTCGACAATTCTACGCCAACACCAGAAAAAGAGACGGTTCGTTTCATTATATTACTTCAGTGATTTGACGTCTTTCTTTTTTTGTTTTCTTTGACACTTGGTATATAATAAAATACTTATTGACTGGGACCTTCGGCAAACAGTATGTTTTGTGGCCCCTCGACCACTCGTTGTTACCCTCGGCTTCGCCTCGGGTAACAACGGTGGTCTCGAGGCCACAAAACATACTGTTTCCCTCGGTCCCAGTCAATAAGTGTTAATTGTTTCACCACCCCAATGGGGCCACCGATCACGTGAGTGAAAACGATCTATAAAGAAGTAGGAGTTAATTTCCAAGAACCGAGGCATATTCAGTCACATACATAAGTATATAGGCTTAATTTGAACTAATTTAGTTCAAATTTCACAAGGTTTTGTCTTGATTTGTATACTTCCCTGGGCTTTATACAGATAAAGACTGTGCATTTATAATGAGCAATTCAATTCAATTCAATTCAATTCGATTCGATTCGATTCAATTCAATTCAATTTGTATGAATAACAAAGAAAACAACCAGTAGCGGCGCCACGGGGAGGACTGGGGGGACACGCCCCCCAGTTCTCTCCAAGGTCGATTTTCCAATTCGTCCAAATTCGAGGAGAAACGTTAGGGGGGGGGGGGGGGGGTAGGTTTTTGACTGAGATTTGAAATCTGGCTCATGGGAACTACTGGCATAAGGGCAGGCAACCTACCTAAATAAACTTTTTGAATATAAGAATGAAGACAAGTAATAAAACACCTTAAACTGTTATTGTGATTTTATTTCTTTTTTAATTCAATGATTCGAAATAGAATGGCACTGTTAGATATCTGTCTTAATTTTTTGACAGTATCTAGTAATTGTCCATGAAATATCCCATACAAAGACCTGAAATGTGTAGTTTTTAATGTTTTTTATGACGTTTTATAATTTTCAAAATTCTGTAAAATCTCCCCCAAAATGCAGGAAATGGCATTTCAGAGACTCTAGGTTTCAAAATTTTCCGGGGGAATTTCCCCTACTTCTCGTACCCTGGCGCCGCCACTGAAAACAATGTGAAATTTGAACTAATGTATTTTGATGCCTTATCACTTGTTGTCAGTACAATCAATTCCAAACTTTATGCATAATTTTATGTTATTTTAATTATCGCTTTTATATATTTTTAGCTGTACATAACTACATATATTGGTGGTTAAATTAATTTTAATTAGATTTAATTAAATTAGAATAGTTTAGATAACTTATTCACGACCCCACAAACGGCAACGCTAAAACTCTATCGTGTTTAAATAAATAAATATTGTATTGTATTGTATTGCCATAACTTTTACATGAATTGGACTACGTTCAAAACATAGATAATGGAAGGGGAACTGGATAGGAAACTTCAAACGAGGTTAAAGAACCGGAAACGATGTTTGCACAACTTGCTACGGTAATTCTACGCTTATAAGCAGCTAATGCACCTAACAGGTGGTCCCACATGGCTAAAATCAGACACTGCTGAACTTAAGTGAATCAAGTGATATTACACTTTTGTCTAATTTCAGCAATAGGTGCATTAGCTGCTTTTTAAGTGTGTAATTACCATAGCAAGTTGTGCAAACAACGTTTCCGGTTCTTTAACCTCGTTTGAAGTTTCCTATCCAGTCCCCCTTCCATTATCTATGGTGCAAAACATGTTAGTTTTTGGTAGTCATGTTTATAAATTCACCTTGCCAAGGTTTTTTTGGTTGAGGTTTAGAAAACCTAAGCTTTCCAACAGGAGGTTCAGCATACGGGATGTTTAGGAATCTTTGTACCATTTTCCCAGGTATACTTGATGGTTGAATGTCTCCTTGGACTTTGCCAGTCTTGGTTGTGATAACTAAATGATGGTTATAACGATAAAAATATTATAGAACTATACAATGCTGTACTGTTGAGATTTATAAAATAATCATTTTGAAAACGCAGCGGTGATTGGTTAAAACCCGTGCTTCTGTAACTATGCATGGAAAACATGGATATAGATTACGCCATCCAATACGCCATCATTCTAATTAAAATTTTACAGAAACACCATTATACGTGTATATTGCGTATGTGTATATTTTACTGGACTGCGTGTCCTTTCTAAAAAGTAACCGAAAAGTTTCTCTCACAATAACTACCGCTGACCGTATTCTGTCCAATATGTTTACTTGACTGTGGGCTCAGCGGCGCCCGCAGGCCGAACAATCATAAAGTCAGCGACTACTACTACTGGAAGAAAGGACCAGTTAGCTCTATATATAACTGGAGTCATAGAGATCATATAAATACTAGAGGGGGCATCCTATCTTAGTTTCAGTCAACCACGGATAACCAATTGAACGCCGCCATCTTGGATTTTTTTGGAGGCAAACGTTAGGCGCGTTGGTTGGCAAAGGACTGGGTCTAGTACATTTGGCAACCAATTGACTGAAATATCATAGGTAATGGCGGCCCCCATGTGGTTACCAAATTTTCCCGCCAATGCCCCCTCTAGTATTTATATGATTTCTATGCCTGGAGTGATATCTTTGTGGCAATCTTGTTCCAAGAGTCCCACGATCCTTTTGGGCCTGAAGTACGTATAGTTCCAGTCTGCTACGCGGTCTGGTCAAGTCTAATCCAATCAAAAGACCGCGTAGGAGACTGGAACTACATGTCCGCCATGTTTGACTTCAATCTTTGCCCGGTGAATAAACAGCGGATATCACTCCAGTAGTCCAGTTGTATATAGACCTTATTCAAAAATGGCCGCCGAATTAGAATTCTTTTATGTGCATATAAATTTGAATTATGCAAGCGCCGCGAAGCGGCGCGCTCGTATAATTCTGATTATACGAGCACTTGAAGGGAGAAATGTATGGAATACTTACGGTATAACGTTGTCCAATTGGTGATGGAGCCACACATAAAAAGCACTGGGGTGAGAAAAGAAAGCGCGGGAAACCCGCCTCGAGGCACCATATAAGGTATCACCCCCGGTCTTATCTCCGATTTTTTTACAGAGCACAGAGAAAGACAACATGCTACACTTTAATGCAAAAATTATTTTAATGTAAACACAACAACATGGGCGTTCCAATTCAACAAGGGTTGGGAAGTACTGTAAGTAGCTGGGTTGGGAATCCATACATTTCTCCCTTCAAGTGCTCGTATAATCAGAATTATACGAGCGCGCCGCTTCGCGGCGCTTGCATAATTCAAATTATACTTCACACTTTCCGGTCGAAATGTATGGAATACTTACGGTAGATTACAACGCAAGTTTCCCAACGAATGACCCATGTTGCACAACACAACACTAAAAAGACGACGAACCTAGTCATTACATGCACGTATACATGCATTAATCTTGTACTGTTCTCTATTTCTGAGACAAAATTGATGTCCCGTAAGAGACAGGAAGAGAAGGTTTATAATAAAAACGATTGAAAGTTGATGGATTTGTCCAATCTGCCATGGACATTATAGAGTCCACACTTAGACCTGCACGTCTCGCCGCCGATGTCGAAGCGCTTCTGAGAGAGTGACCTTTGAAAATGCCTTCTTTGATTCCAGAAAGGCAAATAACTTCTTTAAGCCAACGAGAAAGCGTGGAAGAAGTGACGGGTTTATGAGGTTTCCTCAGCGAAAGAAATAATAGTTGTTGCATGTTGTCGTTAGATTCTTGCCGCCATTCCTTGGTTTTGTCTAAGTATATGTCAAGACACTCAGCTGGACAAAGAGTTTCTTCTGTAAACTTCGGGTAAATTGACTCTCCAAGTTTGCCACTGTGAGAGCGCTTGCGATAAGTAGTGTGGAGGAATTTTACACCTTCTGGATAATGACGTAAGTACCTTATACAGGGGCGGATTTAGGATTTTGGAAATGTCAGTCAGATGTGGTCCACATATGTAGGGGGGTCCGGGGGCATGCCCCCCTGGAAAATTTTTGAAATTTGGGTCTCTAAAATGGCATTTCCCGTGATCTGACGGCATATTTGAGCCAACTTTGTTAAGTTTTAAAGCATATTTTTAATAGCACATTTTATCATTTTTACAAAAGATTTTCATTTAAACTGAGAAAATTACAGCATTATATATTTACAAAGCTATTTAAAATATTAGTTAGCTGAAGGAGACAGGTGCGAACACCCATGCTTTAAAAAAATTAACTATTCAATGTATCAAAGACCTTGTCATAGCCTGTTATTTAGTGTGTAATTTTCTCCATAAATTAGGGGAGAAAATCGGATAAACAGTAGATATATATATATTTATATATAATTATTGGTCTCATAACCTCATTGTATTGTAGTATAAAAAATTGGCTGTTTCGCCAGGGAAAAAGCTGGAAATTTTTTGTTTGACATTTTTAGAATTTTTAACCAGTCTGGAATGAGGTTTTCTTTAAGGACTTTGCTTGAGGTTGGATGTTCAGACTGTTTTCTTTTTTGACCAGTTGGACAAAAAAGTAAAGGAACAAAATGGTTAGGTTTTAATTTATCACCAGACTTTACCAAACCATCAACACAGAATAGAATATGAATGTCATCTACTACTGGTACTGCTTTCAGAGGAGAACGGGGTTTAACTTTACGATTAAACAATAACTTACACCTATGGTCTCCACAATCTGGGTAGTGGGAAACTATATTTCTGTTAAGAACAGAAGAAAGACCAAGAATACAAAGAAGAGATGACCATTTATTATTACCACAATTAACAATAGCCTCCTTCTTCACTAGCTCATCCCCGACAACCCTGAATCTAAGCATTCAAAGGAAACTGATAAAGGTAAAAGATTATTTAAACTTCTACCAAAATCTTCCTGATGCTCAGCAACAGCAGCGAAGAAACATGGATGGTTTGAATAAAAATTAGCATGGAGGAAAAGCTCAATGCATGTCAACACTCTCAAATCATCAACAAGGGTATTGTTACCTACCAATACCAAAGAAACTGAGCTGTAAAGACAATTGCCAGTAGCTTCAGATCTAAACAAATATTTAAAACCAATATTAAACGCCTGAGTAATTGATTTGTGATATGTTCGATCTGTTAATAAATTATATGTTATCTTATTTCACGACCACGCGGTTAAAATATATCTTCATCAGAGCAAGATTATAAACAAATAAGTTGAAAAGTAAACAGTATTCATTTCAAAATCATGAAAAGAAAGGTCCGATAAAATTTAAAGTCGGACTAAACCTTGCCTTAAGAATCAATTCATTGATCCTTCATTCCAAATACACATACAAGAGCTGCTGGTTGGCAAGCGTGAAATATGCTAATGCCGCCATGCTGAATAATATGTCTGAACTCTGAACTCAGACTTCACTAGGACGCAAAATGATATTATAGTACGATATTGAAACTGGACAAAAACACATGTATTTCGACACTAGACTGTTTGTCGATTTGAAACGAAACAAGACGACCTTAACTTACCTTACAGCAGTGCATGACCAGTTTCCTTTCTTCGTTGGTTTGGCATGCTTGGGAATAAATGACTCCGCGCCAAAATTCCTGCTCAAGAAGCTCGAAATGCTTCCAATCGCGTTTAAATTTTCCTCGCTTGAAAGAAATCGGCGATCGTGTAAACTTGATGACAAATCATCGTAGATTGTTCGAAGTATGTCTTCATCGTTGCTGTTAAAAGCAGCTAAAACCCGTTCGAAAACGCTTACCACAGAACTTATGACTGAAACACAGAAGCTTCGATCAGTTCGATGTACTCAGCTGACTCAGCAATGGTGCAGATCCAGCAAAACCCTTGAAATCAACGCGAGAGCCAATCAGGTTTGAGGCAAATCCAGCAGATCCAGCAAAACTTTCAAAGCGAACGCTGACCACCGGTCATCTCTGCTCGGTGTTTGCTTGACTCGCAAACTAAGATAAAAGTGAATTTGAAACCCAATCTCTCCGAAGAACTCTTGAGATTAAAATATTGTCTGATTGCGCAATTATTCTTGTGATTTTTTACGTCAGTCGCGTGACTGGTCTGATGTATGCTAAATCCGCCCCTGCCTTATATCTACGGTGGCCCATAAGGGTCACCTCTTCTCCACACAAACACGTCTCTTCTCCGTAGACATCGAGCTTCTCCGTGGAAATGTGACGTTTCTCCGCGGAAATGTGACGCTTCTTCGAAGAATTACGTACACATTCTGCGATAATACATGTGTATTCTGCGTTTATGTATCACTTATCTGTATACACATAAGCCTTCTTCCTACAAATGAGCGTTTTCTACGGAAAGACGAGCACCTTCTCCACAGACATGCGATACCCTTCTGTGGAGGCACGACGCTTCTCCGTGCAAACACGCGCTGTTTCTGTCGACAACTCAAGTCCATCTGCTGAAAGGCGAGCCGTCTCCATACAAACGTGCGCCTTCTCCGTAGAAATGAACACCTTCTCAATAAATATTTTATTCACACCCCCCGGAAAACACCCGGGCAAATTTACTTGTTGGTGGTCCGGGGGGTGCACGATTTCGCTATAGTGTCAAAACATGTCATCTTCTTAAGTGTTTTATCCCATCTCCGGTCAAAAAAATTTGTGAAAAAAATGTCGGTACTTCAACCTCAAGAGTTTCGTTTCAAATGTCACAGAAAATTGTAGATATTCGACGCAGGTTTTAATTCACATGAGGCATACTCATCACGAATATTAAAGTCTACTAAAGATGGCGACCAATGACTTACACTGTGACAACTGCCAAACCGCGCTTCTAGACAATTCTAGGTTTTGCCACAATTGTGGGAATAATAGATAAAAGGCTTACCTGTAGGTGTATTAGTATCTTGCGACTTTTATGACGGGGAGAAAATTTAATTTTGCTAGCGGGAATATTACCTGTTACATTACTTTCGCACATTGTCATGCAAGTTTTGTTTGCATTTAATAATTTATATACTGTAGAAGAAGAGGCGTCAAGTAACGATAATGAAACTGTTCGTGAGAGAGAATTGATCGAGCATTATTTTCATATTGGCTGCAGTTATGATGTTATCGTTGATTTTTTGAAGAAACATCATGGGCTAAACATGAGCCTATCCAGTCTTAAAAGACGGCTCCGAAAATATGGCCTGAAGAAAAGAAATAGTTGTGTAGATGAGACGATAATTAGAAACCTTGTTAGAGTGGAAATGGCAAACGCTGGGGAGCAGTCAGGTTACAGGACAATTTGGCATGCCCTCAGATTAATTCACCATGTTCATCCGCCAAGACGACTCGTGGCACAAATTCTTCGAGAGTTGGACCCTGACGCATGCATCGCAAGGAGAAGCCGAAAGTTAACAAGGAGGAAGTACTTGTCACCTGGCCCAAACAATTGCTGGCATGTTGATGGTATGTTACCGGGCAATAATTCTAACAGGGTATATAAAATAAATAATTGGAAGTTGCCTGGTTCGTGGTCAATATGTCTTTATATTTGGGATGTTTATTTCTGAAATCGTAGTGAAAATTAATTGTTGGATTGCATTGCGAGAATGCGCAAGGGGAAAACTAGATTTTTTAAAAAACAGATAAACGAAATATTACTTACTCTTTTTTAAATTTTGTCTGATGAAACACATTCATATTTGCGTATTCTCTTTAAACTTTACCCAGTTCCTTCGTCAAACGCTATTGACTTACTAGTAAACGTCTTAAATATAGGTTACGACAAATTGAAACCTTTTGGCTTTCCAATCCATGGTGCTGTTGATGGCTATAGCCGCAAAGTATTGTGGTTAGAGGTGGTCAGATCGAATAACTCTCCTCATATTCCTGCGCGTCTCTTTCTGGATGTTGTGAAAGAGGTAAAAGGATGCCCACTTTTGCTTAGAACCGACTGTGGAACTGAAAATGGCATGATGGCGGCCATGCAGTGCTATTTTCGAGCCGATGGAGATGATCAATTTGCTGGAGAAAAAGCGCACCAATACGGGACATCGACGAGAAATCAGCGAATAGAAAACTGGTGGTCCCACTTTCGCAAAATGCGATCAAACTGGTGGATTAACTTTTTTAAGGACATGTCCAGTTCAGGAATACTTGATCTGGACAACGAACTTCAGAAAGAATGCCTTTGGTTTTGCTTTCATGCAGTTTTACAAGAGGACCTTCAAAAAACCAAATACACTTGGAATACACACCACATTAGATCGTCGCGACATGATAGTGTTTCTGGATCTCCTGATGTGTTATACTACCTTCCCGAAAGATCTGGAGGTATGGATTGCATGCAAGCCGCATCTGACGATAAAATTACTGAGATGGAACTCCAGTGTGAAGTCCCTATCGACGAGAACGAATACCAAGAGTATTTCCACTATGTGATGGAAAACGATGGATTGCAATACCCTACAACCCCAGAGGAGGCATTTGATGCATTTCAGCACTTAATCAACAAAGGCCTTTCATTATGATTTATGATGTACGCATTTCTTAGGGGGTGTTGGTTATCAGACAATTGCAAATTGTAATTTGTTAGAATTTATCATAAATATCACACCTCAGAACTCTGGATATAATACATAGGTTTTGGGTTCTGAATTTGACAATCGAATCAAACTTTATCTATACATGTACACTCACTCATTCATTCGTAATGTCTATCATAACAAAACTTTAAGGTAAAATAAACTTAATTATCAAGAGAAGTCACAAAATACATAAATACATGCATCTAAACCAGAAATTGTCGAGTTAAAATCGCACGTATAAGCTGGCCATAACGAGGCTAGACAGACTAATTTGTATGTACATAATCTAGACTGTAATTATCGTTCCAAATGTAACATTCTTCATCACAATTTTCCAAAACCTACTCCTTCAATAAGGGCTGATGCCATTATTTCTGCAAATGTTTCTGAGTTGTAATGAACAGGCAATGTGATGCTCAAATCGCAGGTGGAGGACGTTGGACGGCATTTGCATCCTTCGGTGCAACCATGTTTGAACTTTACGGTTATACCACGAGGAAAACCAAGTGGTAGCATGCTGCTTGCTCCAGTAATAAACAACAGTAATTTGGGGAGAGTGCATTCCACATCTTCTAGAATTGTGAGAGAAAAAATTGTGAGAACTGCTTATAGACATTAACGGCAACACCTGACTACATTCTTGAGCAAAATGCTCAATTCCTATCGTGAACTTCCTCTAAAATAATCCCCATTCATAGACACAAAATTTCCAATCAATAGCGAGGGCACGATGCTCTCTAGAATACTGCAAGCCTTCCCCGAAAATAGTGAGAAGTCCTTTGAACAAATATTATTGTTCACAGGTTATAATCGGAAGTTTACGGTATGGCGTGACGTAAAAGATCCCTTTAACGCAGGGAGTGGCAATGCTGGTCCTTACTATTATTGCTAAACAATAAAAATTTCTTACTAACCCGATCCCTCAGAATCTTCGACAAAATCACTGAAATATTTAAATATGTTAATTTCCTCTTCCTTCTTGTTTGAACCGGTTTCGCTAAATTCTGTTTCGATGCTCTGGAGCAGAACGGGAGTAAAAACTGTGGACTGTACGAAAACAGTTTCCAACTCTTTCCTATTATTCCTAATGCACTCTAGAACACCGAAAGATTGTAGACCAGAAATCAGTTGATCAAGCATCGGCATCTTTTTGCTGAACTCGAACATGGTAATAGATCTATATCGGAAATGAAAATAACATGTTAGAATTTGTCAAACGAACAATGATCGATAACGAACTTTCATTCCTGACGATAGAGCACTGCTGCCTTAGACTTAGTGTATAGTGAAGGTACAGTGAGTTACGCGAGAGTATAAGAGGAGCAATGAGAGTGGATATATCTCCATCTAAACTGCTGAATTATCTAACCAAAGTAATCGACCCACAAAGAACAAGAAAAATATGACGTGTGGAATATTATGTATTTACCTTATAATTGTATTTCTGGATGACAGTGTCTCCCTTGAGGGTACACCACGGTATCCGATCTTTTCGAGTACATCCAATACCGCATCCGACATCAAAGTATTTTTGTAGCTGTCTTCATCAACACAATCAAGCATCTATAATATATCAATGAATATAATATACACGACACACTTTTAAACTACACACGAACATGATATTAGGTGCTATTCCGAGTGAAGAACCATACCGGCAAGTAGAGAAAATTGTACTTGGCCCGGCTGGGATACGAACCCGCGATCTTCGGTTTACTAATCCGACGCTTTAAGCCTGGTTTTCATATGTCGCCGATCGTCGGCGATTTGTGATTTAGATGCATGTTAAAACGGGAACTGCAGCAGCATGTTAAGAAATAAAGAACAATACAGAAAAGCAGTGTTTTTATTCTTTTACTTAACATGCATCTAAATCATGGGTCGGCGATGATCGGCGACATATGACAACCAGGCTTTACCGACTGAGCTGCAGGTCAACAGTTGGGAGCTCGTCGTGGGATGATGGTACTTCAATGGGTTTTGATATTTAACTCACCATAATCAGATGTTCTAACTCAAGATAAAGACTTAAAAATGTCTCCATATCGAAGAAACTAGTTTCAGTCTCGAAATATCAAAACCCCTTGAAGTACCATCATTATATATGAGCATCGGACTAGTAAACCGAAGGTCGCGGGTTCGAATCCCAGCTGGACCAAGTAGAGTTTTCTCTAATGATATTGGGCATTTCACTCGATTACATAGCATGTTCTAAGGATTAAGGGTGAAGGAAAATTCGAGTGTGGAATATATACATTTTAAGACCAAACCGGGAGCAGTTGCGAAAAATGCAACTACACAGGCCCTCCGGCAGGAATTGAACCCACGACCTTGCGATTCTAGTGCAATGCTCTGACCACTGAGCCACGGAGGCCGTTGCCGAGAGCTTGATCGCGAGTTCTGTATATATGATAAGGTGGTAATATAATATACCGAATTCTCTCCTGGCATTACCACCTAATAATATACCGATAATAATATACCGATATATAATATACCGAATTCTCTCCTGGCATTACCACCTTATCATATATACAGAACTCGCGATCAAGCTCTCGGCAACGGCCTCCGTGGCTCAGTGGTCAGAGCATTGCACTAGAATCGCAAGGTCGTGGGTTCAATTCCTGCCGGAGGGCCTGCGTAGTTGCATTTTTTGCAACTGCTCCCGGTTTGGTCTTAAAATGTATATATTCCACACTCGAATTTTCCTTCACCCTTAATCCTTAGAACATGCTATGTAATCGAGTGAAATGCCCAATATCATTTATAATATACCGAATTCTCTCCTGGCATTACCACCTTATCATATATACAGAACTCGCGATCAAGCTCTCGGCAACGGCCTCCGTGGCTCAGTGGTCAGAGCATTGCACTAGAATCGCAAGGTCGTGGGTTCAATTCCTGCCGGAGGGCCTGTGTAGTTGCATTTTTCGCAACTGCTCCCGGTTTGGTCTTAAAATGTATATATTCCACACTCGAATTTTCCTTCACCCTTAACCCTTAGAGTTTTCTCTACTTCTCCAGAGTATGTATGATTCGTCACTCCGAGTAACACCTAATATCATTATTCTCCACCCACGTTTCACTCTTCCACATCAGATGTTATACACGATCATTTATATAATAAAGTAGTTGACGCGTCGACACAATGTTTTCACTGTTATATCGTAGCATGTGGCGTTTTAAGAGTTTTCGGACTGAGTATTCTGCTGTTCGGAAATGAACGGTTGTCAAAGCATAATTGTTAGGCAGTCACAAAATGTTACGAGTACGAACCTAAAGTCCTCAGAACGAGATTGGCGTGTGTCCCGGATTGCGGCAGTAACCAGCAGCTATATTATTAATTTTATGGTACCTTTTTAATCGCTTCTTTAAGGTGAATATCTTCCACTGTATTACATGCGTTGTCGACATGACCAACACTTTCTACACCATCTAAGATGTAGGAAAATGTATCTTTACTCAGAAAGCACGGTGCTGGGCCACCTTGAACAATGGAACTGGCCATCACTTCTCCAGCGATTTTGAACTCTTCGTTAACGAGGGCAGCCATGTTTACAACAGGTATTCCATCTCGAAAAAGACGTCTATTGATCTGCACCAGTGCTTCTAGAAAAGAGTAAGGGAATTTGTAATTATAACAATAACAACAACAACAACAACAACAACAACAACAACAACAACAACAACAACAACAACAACAACAACAACAACAACAACAACAACAACAACAACAACAACAACAACAACAACAACAATAACAATAACAATAATGACAATTATTATTATTATAATTATTACAATAATTAATAATAATTATAATAATTAATTTTTATTATAATAATAATAAT
Source organism: Corallium rubrum (assembly GCA_964035015.1). Classification (NCBI taxonomy): domain Eukaryota; kingdom Metazoa; phylum Cnidaria; class Anthozoa; order Scleralcyonacea; family Coralliidae; genus Corallium; species Corallium rubrum. The sequence continues at coordinate 1,766,921 of OZ036005.1, read as the reverse complement.
AATAATAATAAAATTTGTCGTACATACCTGAAAAAAATTCTCTTCGGGGACCCCCGTCGTCGACCGCTGGTTCTCCAATAAAGGTAACTTTAAGAATCCCTTTTGGATCAAATTTACGCTTGCGGTTTTTACGTATATCAAGATAATCTTGAAATGCAACCTTTCTTCTGATCGTCACTCTGTTTTTGACTTCAGGAGAAACATTTGGTTGAAGAGCAGCAATGATTGATCTGACGCGTTCAGTGACGTTACTTTGATTCACTGTACAATTTTCAGTTCCATCGGCGTCGATAATTTCTTGACGTCGATTTTCGTGCGAACTATCACCATCTTCATCATCGTCCAGAAGCTGGCGAATTATTAATAGCTAATAATAATTAGCTATTAATAATTAAAAAAAAATCCGGTTTCCAACCGGATCAAACTTTTCTGCGCAGTGATCGGCGTGCTGTTCGATTTCAGACAAGGGGAAATCGGAATAGCACGTTGGACATAACACTCTGTTACCCACTCTGTTACCACTAGCGGGAGTGCTTGACTGAGACGGCTGATCTGCGTTAAAGAGCTCGCTATGGTCTGGCAGGGGGCTTTCCTTCGCGTCTACAGGCAGGGGGCTTTCCTTCGCGTCTACAGGTACCAGAAAGGGACGTATTGGTTGACTGTTTTTCATCACTGAAACTATTTCACAGTCTGGGGCATTCCAATTTCTTCCAGTGGCATCTTTCTTTTCGGTCTCCTCGTTTTCTTCATCCATTTCCGCATTACGGAGGTCATCAATGCTGCATAAATAAAGTAATATCTTGGAGTACGCCTTACCCAAGTCCTCCTTATATTTCGTCAACGAAAAAACCTCAGTGGATGCTGGTAAGTGGTGCACGACCGTATTATCGGGATACAGTAAAACATATTTGATCTTCTTATCAAAAGATCGAAAATGTTTGCCATGTTTTACCACAGATTCTTCAAGGAGGCCACGTGCGTCAATGTCAGGATTTACAGCTATCGGCAGTGTCCTTCCTTTCAGTAGTTTCAGGTGCCCTTCTTCGTCGCAGTACTTGATGCCAACTTGAATTTTTGCTTTGTCAACTGCCTCGCTTTTCGTCAATTTTGCCTTTTTGGACGTAGACGCAGTCGGCCTCAATGTCGTTGTCCTGCTTGACTCTTTCCTTTTACGAAATTCTTCGTAACTGACTGTGTCTTCCTTTCCTTTTTCTGGTCCGTTCGTTTTTATTTCTTCAGCTGCCGAAGTTGGACATGCAGCAGAACTCGCTAGATCTTAAAACAAAATTTAAAAACTTAATAAAATTTACAAGCCCGACCTGATTTCCAGAGATATTTGTTTCTCAATCGCGATAAAAAAAACACGATTACGGGTGTTTAAGTAGGGAGGGGGGGGAAGGTAAAAACATGGGTACTATTCTATATTTGTTGAAATACCTAACAATGGTAACATGTATTAAGCGAAAGCCATCGGAGAATTTTTAATGTCCGCCAACCACTTAACGTCAAGCCACCCAAGTTATTTTAGATCTCGCGATAACCAATCAGCAAAGGCTATTCATAACATGTAACACCAAATGGCGGAAAATTTATGGAAGTGGAGTGCGTTTTGTACGGAAAAGTTTTTTTTATGATTTTATGTAAGAATTGAAGACAGTAAAGACTCTTCTTGATCGGAAAAGAGGTCATCTTTTCCTAAAACGCTAATGTGACAATATGTAACAAATCGAAAAGATGGTAACTGCCCAGAATTTTATAAACGAAATACTGACGTTTCGAGCGGAAAGACTCATTAAAAATTTTATAGATTTATTTATTACATCTCTATTATCTGTCTGTCAGCAGCATGATTAAATTCAGAATGATGAAGAAAATTTTGTCACCACAACTCAAGAATTGGTCATTTTGTCTTTTTACATCAAGTCACATTTAATAATTTATGTGTGATTTCATTTGGAAGTTTGGAAACTACCGAATACATGCAGGTTTGACTGTAGCCTTTTTACGCTTGTCGCGTTCTGTCTATTTTATTAACATCTACATACCCGAACCATTGCCGAGATCTTGTTCACATTTTACAAAATAACAGTCATAGACTAAAGTGGCAGAGGGAGCAAGGGAACGAGATTCTAGATTCTCCTTATTTCACGTTTAGCGGTTTAACTCACGACACGTGGTATCTGATACCTTTGTCGACTTATATATTACGACTAACAAATGCTATTAAACTCACTGAAAAATGTTTTAAGTTATACTTACTATTCAGAAGCTTCCTTCCACAGTTAGGGCAAAAATTCGCGTTATCAGAAAAGTGTTCCCCACAGTGACAACACTTCATTATTGCGCACGAAACTAAACTACCTGGCGTTTTAGAACTAGTTAAGTCTACAATTTTCTGTGACATTTGATTTTGAAACGAAACTCTTGAGGTTGAAGTACCGACATTTTTTTCACAAATTTTTTTGACCGGAGATGGGATAAAACACTTAAGAAGATGACATGTTTTGACACTATAGCGAAATCGTGCACCCCCCGGACCACCAACAAGTAAATTTGCCGGGTGTTTTCCGGGGGGTGTGAATAAAATATTTATTGAGAAGGTGTTCATTTCTACGGAGAAGGCGCACGTTTGTATGGAGAAGGCTCGCCTTTTAGCAGATGGACTTGAGTTGTCGACAGAAACAGCGCGTGTTTGCACGGAGAAGCGTCGTGCCTCCACAGAAGGGTATCGCATGTCTGTGAAGAAGGTGCTCGTCTTTCCGTAGAAAACGCTCATTTGTAGGAAGAAGGCTTATGTGTATACAGATAAGTGATACATAAACGCAGAATACACATGTATTATCGCAGAATGTGTACGTAATTCTTCGAAGAAGCGTCACATTTCCGCGGAGAAACGTCACATTTCCACGGAGAAGCTCGATGTCTACGGAGAAGAGACGTGTTTGTGTGGAGAAGAGGTGACCCTTATGGGCCACCGTATATATCCAATGTAGCCATGATAGAACTTCTCTCAGGGCAGGTAAGTGCCATGAGCATACAAAGCTTTTGCGATAGTTGTTTAAAAGACAATGTAAAATTTTCACCAAGATTTGTTAAATAATTAGTAACCGTTACTACGTCCCATGTGATCTGATATTGAGGTTGAGGAGGTCGCGAAATTGAAATGCCTTTCATTAATTTAATAACCAAAGGGACGAAAGGGTGTTGACCAATCGGTTTCTTATCTACATCACAATGTGCTGAAGAAATGGCTGATCTAAGCACATTTATTGTTCTATATTCTTTACCCTTAGAGAACTGCTCAGCCAAAAATGTTAGAATTTCAGAGATTGGACCAAATACGGGATGACTTTGCCGTTCCTCACACCAGCTACTCCACTGAGACCAAGAGCAGTTGTAGGTTTTGGTGGTTGAGGTCTTAACACTGTTGGTAATGAGTTCGACAGCTGTTTCTGAAATTCCCGTTGTTTGGAAGTGTTGCCGGATATTTTCCAAAAGGCCAGTTTGAGTGCGGGAAATAGTGGGTGTACTGCGTCTGGATTGGATGCCTCCACTAGTAGACTGGTGTTGTTTCCCAGGTATACTGGGTAGTCTATCAGCATCTCTAGTAGTAGTGGCCACCACGGCTGGGCTGACCACACTGGAGCTACCAACACTAGAGTCGCACAGTCCTTCTTGGTTTTGTGAAGGACCGCTTGGACTAGGTTGAAGGGAGGAAAGGCATAGGCTGTTATGTTGGACCAATCCATGGTGAATGCATCCGTGTGGGCTGCATTTGGGTCTGGTCTCCAACTGACATAGTTTTTTAGTTGGTGGGTTAACCGTGAGGCAAATAGGTCTACTTGACAGTGTTTGATCATGGGGAAAATCACTGATGGCTTCAGTTGCCAGTCGTTCCAGTCCCTCGTTGTCCGAGACTCTGAGTCTGCTGCGATATTTGTTTTGCCCGGGATGTACTGGGCTAGAAGAAACAGGCTTCTTTGCTCGCACCATTCCCAGATCTCGAGAGTCAACTGGAGAAGCTGGGGGCAGTGAGTGCCACCCATGTTGTTCAGATATGCTACTGCTGTGGTATTGTCCATCTTTAGACAAATTACTTTTCCTGACTGGGTTTTCACAAAGGATTTCAGGGCAAAAAAGGCTGCCCTGAGTTCCAGAATGTTTATGTGGACTTCCGATTCTGTTCTGGTCCACTTCCCACCCGTTCTCCGATTGCCCCAAGATGCTCCCCACCCCATCTTGGAGGCATCGGAGGTTATTGTCAGATCTGCTGTTGGAGGAAGAATGCGACTGCCTTTTAACAATGGAAGATTGTTTACCCACCATGACAAGTCCACTTTGGCGTTTTCGGACAAGCTCACTTGTGTGTCGTAATTTGACCATTGTTGCAAGGCCTCTATCTGGAGTTCCTGGAGGTGACGATAATGCAGTGGCGCAGACCAAACTGCTGGACGGCAAAATTCGAGGAGTCCCAGTACTCGGGATATTTGCCGGATAGACGGTCGCATCGCCTTTCGCAAGAGGCGACATTCCTTCTGAATTAAGTGGACTTTTTGAGGAGGTAAAATGAACTGCATTGTTGTAGAGTCGATTAGCATGCCTAGAAATAGGATCTTTTGCATTGGAGTCAGTTGCGACTTTTGGTAGTTGATCAAGAATCCCAAAGATTCCAGTAATCTGATGGTCATTTGTTTGTGATAGTTCAGGGTTTCGATTGACGCAGCTATTAATAGCAAATCGTCGAGGTAGATTATTAACCGAACTCCTTGACCTCGTAGCCAAGCAACCACGGGTTTCAGGAGTTTGGTGAACACTCTTGGTGCTACGTTTAGACCGAACGGCATTGTCGTAAATTGGTAAGACTTGTTTTGCCACAGAAAACGAAGAAATCGTTGGGATGTTGTGTGAATGGGGACAGTTAGGTAAGCGTCTGTCAGATCTATACTTATCATGAAATCCCCTTTGTTTATGAGAGACTTTATTGTCGAAAGATTTTCCATTTTGAAATGCTCGGTTTCGATGAACTCGTTCAGTGGACTCAGATCTAGCACCGGACGCTGACCCCCGTTTTTCTTCGGGATTAAAAACATTTTGTGATAAAACGCGTCCTGGCTGAAAGGCACCTGAATAATTGCTCCTTTGTTCAGAAGCGACAATATTTCCTCGTCGACTAAACGAGGGTTTTGAGTCAAAGTTTGAGGAATTACTAACTGAAACGGCTGGCTTTGAAAGTGAATTTTGTAACCTTGAACAATGTTTAAAATAACTGGATCCCGAGTGATATTTTGCCAGTTTGTATAAAAATAACGTAGTCTTCCCGTTAGCGGAAGTTGTTGTTTGGTTTGCCTCGAAAGGACTGTTGCCGTTGGGGAAAAGGAAACTTGCCTTTTGTTGTCCCCGCATGGGGAAATCTGCTTGGCCCAGACTGAGCTGGACGAAATTTTTCGTTTTTTGACTGATATTTATTAAATTGGGTTTTAGGCCAGGGAGTCGCATTATTATACGAGTGTGTCTGAGACAGATTCTTTTGTAAGTTGCGAGCAATGTCGGCACTGTCTGCTGCCAGTTTGCTGATGTCGTTTCCGAATAAACACTTGCCTGCGTTAGGAAAGGACGCTTCGGCAAGCGAAACTTTGCTTGGATTGATAGAATAAAGAATTTTCGATCGGCGTAACACAGACAGAGAATTAGCGGCATTTCGCAAGAGACAAAGTGCTTTCTCGACAATGGCAAGCAAGTCCTCATTGGTCATTTTTTGCTTATTTTCTAGCAAATCATGTAGGGCTGTTAACGGAGCAGCCACATTTAAAACATGGCGTTGAACTTTGAGTAGTTCTTTATCGCGATTCTCGACCTATTTTTTATATTTTTGTGGAATTTGATCCGACAGTGCCTTGTCTAGTTTCGGCGTTGTAAACACGTCAATCTCTGGAAGTGACGTGTCTTCTAAAATACTGAATATTTGAGAGGAAGATAAACTCCGACGGAAATTCGTCCCTAAAAACTCTTTCAGATTCGCTGAAGGTGCCCAGTTAGGCGCCTCTGCAACAGGGTCAAAAGGTAGTGGTTTTACAGCACTGCCCGTTTCGGGAAGATTTTTCCCGCCATTGTTGTCGTTGTCTTTGTCATTGTTTGTATAAAGGTTGAGCGCTTTGCTCGTTGTGGGGCCATCTTTGTGGCCTATTTGGGCGTCCAGGATTTCTGGACTTGAACTTGCCATCTCTGGGTCCTGTGGCACCATGACCGAAAGTTGGTCACAAGAATCAAAGTCTTGTTTGCCCGCTGATAGCTCGTCTTCTCCGGTAGGATCAGTCGCCATTTTGCCATGTGGCAGATGTGAGTTCTGGTCTGACTCTAAGCACGTCAGACGATTGTTGAGGTTCTCAACAGCTGAACTTATGCCGTTTATCTTTTCCAGTATTTGGTTTAAGGCAGTTGATGAATTGCCATCATTACAAGAGTTGTGATGTTCATCGTGTTTGGACCCAGAGCGTCGTCTCTTGCTTGGACGATGGGATTTTGAACGTGACTTTGAAGCCTCACGACTTCGAGACCTCGAGCGTTTGCTCGAACTCATATCTTTTCTAGACAGGATAGAAAGAAATCACTGCAACTGAAAAGATACAGTATAGTAACTAAACTAAGACTTACCTGTCTTACGTACCTTGATGTGGCTCCTTCGCACCATTGAAAAAATAGGTACGCAATGCGTACATGTGACTACCGCTGTTAAGTACAGAACGAGATATAGACTTGAAATGCATGAAAATGTGTGAAAAGCACAGACACACACAAAAAAATGGTGGATAAATCCTAGCTAGAGAACCACTCTAGTGGTGCTTTGAACAACCCAATTTAACTTTTATCCACTGTGGATAAAATTTTATCAGTGGATAAAATTTTATATTAGGTTGTTCAAAGCATGATTAGTGCTGTTCTTTAGCTAGAACTTATCAACTAGATAAGCTATCTTGGCTTTGTACAACTCACCCCAGATCATATACATATAGATTATTTTTGTGGAAACACCGTAAAATATTTGTTTGCTAAGCTTTCAGCCTGTTGACTCAGGCCGAAACTGTTAGCAAATAAATAATTTTCATTGCGGTGTTTCCACAAAAATAATCTATATACATTATCGCCTTGAAAACTTTCAAAGAATTAATCACTCGAGATAATCAACATTGTGTTCCAAAACAACATTTTACCTGCCATAAATATGCTGTCAGTGGCATTCACGTGTAATGCACATCACTGATATTTTGTGATTCTGCTAGTATTTTAAATAACACAGAACAACAATACTCAGTATTGTAGTTTCAACAGATATATTTCTTCATTTCAAGGCTTTCAACATATTCAAGGCTTTAAGTTTCCCAGCACTTCACAATAGCTTTACAACAATTTCAGTATCAAAATATACAATTGGTGGCATGTAGATTATAGAATGTTTCAGTGCTTTCACAAGAGTTAGACTTCTGGTGTATCTACTATTCTGTGGACGGATCACTGTAGCAGCTCTGGTGTCCACAAACGTTGATTTCTTAATTTCATTATACAAGATATTGAACAACACCTAAAACAAGTAAACAAAGCACCAAGTCAAGGTTTTGTAATGTCTATGTAACAGCCAACATATTTTGCTTAAACTAAATTAATCTAACCTTATTTATACTGGATAACTCTATCAGTTATATCTAAACAGTTATCCTCAGAGCTCCAGTAAGGGCCCACCCTCATTGGTCCAGTGTTACTACAGGAGGAAACCTGAGTACCCGGAGGAAACCTGTGGTGTTTGGTAGAGTCAAACTGGAAGCACTGTTCTCACATGTGGCCAAGGTGAATTATTTTAATCAGATAACTGCACCGTGCAGGTATTGAACCCAGCTCGCAGAGGTGAAAGGCACGTGCACTAACCACTATGCCACCAACACCACCTAGCATAAATTTCTTATATACAATGTATATAGTGTAAATACAGGGCACTGTGATATATACTTCTCGAACTCATTAATAATTCACAAACCAAACAGATAGGAAAATCATAAGCGAGACAAAGGTTTGGTATGTGATCAAACAATTAATTTCCTGATTTGTTTGATCACGAAACAATGAAAGTTGTGTTTGCTCTAATATCAAAACATCTAGCTCGAAGTTGGTTAAAACACACTTCTCACTCTTAGTGTATGCACTGGTGTATGATATATACATGTGTACATGCAGTATAAACATGAGTCACTGACCAGTGAGCACAACACACAATTCAACCAAAATTAAACTTATAAAGCGATTTTATCATTATAAATAATTTAGGTATATAGCAGTTTCTTCGATAAAAGAAGGTTGAAGGCCCAACTTCTAGCAAAAGCTGAATATTTCTAGTACTGCTATAAGTACAGTACCCTGTTTCCGACCAAGTACTTATAGATTTTGTATATAGTATATAAGATAAACAACGTCACAGTTTTGAAACTATTTCTTACCTTGTATAAACTGATCAATGTGGACAGAAACCGTTCCAAGAAGAAAAGATTTGCAAAGTAATAATTAACACTTTCAAAAATCAAAACTGTCATCGAGAGAGCAACCAAAATGCAAAGACTTGATTCACTTTAGTTTATTCCCCGCGAGGCCACGAAAACAACTCGAGTACTTCCCGAATACTTGGCGATCAATGGCGATCTTCTTGACTATATGACGAGTACTTCCCGAATACTTGGCGATCAATGGCGATCTTCTTGACTATATGGCGATGGCTGCACGAGTATGACGTAAGTGCGGTCCAAGACACTCGCGCAAGCAAGCAACACGCCGACATTATGGCTACCGCTGACAGGTCAGCGGTAGTCACAAAAAATCGGAGATAAGACCGGGGGTGATACCTTCTATGGTGCCTCGAGGCGGGTTTCCCGCGCTTTCTTTTCTCACCCCAGTGCTTTTTATGTGTGGCTCCATCACCAATTGGACAACGTCATACCGTAAGTATTCCATACATTTCGACCGGAAAGTGTGAAGTATAATTAGTCCTTATGACCTCGTTTTAAAGTAAAAATTCTTTTGAATTTCACATAAGAGCTAATTTATATGTATATAAAAGAATTTTAATTCGGCGGCCATTTTTGAATAAGATCTGTAGAGCTCGCCATCTTGGATTGGTCACCCAATCACCCATTGTCAGTAGCATGCAGTGGTCCCTCAATATCAACTTCAGTTAGATGTAACTTTCTTTTGTTTCTAAAACTGAGAAATTTTTATGTGAGATGTTATTTCTATCACTTCCACACGTACCTTGTGTTTGATTTGCTGTAATCTCACATGTATTGATTACAAGAAAAGACAAGATCATCAGCAGCATGTCCTTCATGAGAAAACATAGAATGATATTTAATTATTGTTGAAACTAATAATGCAAGAAATGTAAACAAGATCATCAAGAATCTAATTTGTTGAGGACAAAATAAGAAACCATTTTTAACAAGTGCATGAAAAGATTTTCTTAAAGGAGCCATATTTTTACCAATTACAGAAACAAGATTGTCCTAAATTTTGCACAAATTCTCGCAATGATGATTTTACTTTAAAGAAAAAAAAACATAAAAAGAGAGATACAAGAAACCTTGCACGGAACATAGTCCTTAGAATTAAAGCACAGAAGTGCGATTGCCAAAATTGAAAGGGAGTACAAATATGTTGAGGAGTTCAGAAATCGTCCATTGTTGGTAAGTGCTTCGTATTCACAATCGAATTGATGTATATGACGAGTTAAGTATTTGTCTGGTATAGTGATTGTTATCACCGTTTTCAATAATATACCATAAGATCCTAAGCGCGTTTCCTGAGCTTTGCATGTGTGAAGTTCTTTGTACATTTTCTGTGTTTCAAACTGATCAAGATCATCCCATTTATTTTCTTATATGTACTTCCATGAACATTGTGTAAAAGGTCAGTTTTTTGTAAATTACATTGGTTTGTTGATCAAAGAGTTAATAATAAGCTCTTTATTGATCGACCTTATTTAAAAATTAGAGTGTTTGTAAATCCACTGTATATTTTGGAGATGGAAGTTCTTGTTCTTGTTCTTTTTCGCGCGAAGCGACTTTTTCTTTTGTCTCATGAGCTCTGAGCTGGAACTAATCAGAAATCTATTGAATTTGAACAAAAGAAAGTCGCTTCGCGCGAAAAAAATCGCCAGAAAACCGTGCACACGGTAACGTTTCCGAGCGTTTTCGTATTATTTCAAGTAATGAGCTGATTGTTCTCTGTCCCCTTGAGAACAGTCTAAACAATATACGAAAACGCTCGGGCTTGCCCGGTTGCCAGGCTGACTTTATGTCACAAAAATCTTTCTTTGGCACCAAAAACAAATTAGAATATCCTGTGTGTCATACTAACAGAAAAACCGGAAGGCAATTCTGCTTTGGTTATATCATTCTTTAGTATAAATACACAGGTGATTATAGAAAATCTCGTGCGATGATTGGTCGAGCTACCTCGGATTAATTCTCGATAATCACCTACAGCGTTTATTCAAAATGGCCGCCAGCCGGTTTGTCAATGACAGATCTAGAAGAGGAAATTGACAAATTTAAAGAAAACGATGTTCCTGAAAGTATGAAAATGTGTATTTATACTAAACAATTGTTCGCCTCAGGCTCAGTGAATATCGCTGAATAATAACCTCGACTTTGTCTCAGTTACTATACACTGATATTCACATTGCCTGCGGCGAATAATTGTTAAATATTTCTCAAATAATCGTAATAAGATTTTCGTGACATAAAATCATCCAAGCCGGTAACCAGGCTAACCCGCCTCATATGAACGACACCAGGGACATAGCCAGGATTTTGAAAGGGGGGGGAGCCGAAAACAAAATAAATGTTTAGGGGGGCCCGTGGGCATGCTCCCCCGGGAAATTTTGAAAACGAGAGTCGCTGAAATGCCATTTCCTGGCTTTTAGAGGAAGATTTTACAGACTCTAAAGGTTAAAAAACGTCATATAAAATACTCAAAACACGCAAACGTCACGTAGATACTCAAAATGCATACACTCAGTAGATTGAATACAGGGCCGTAGACACCGGGGGGGCTTCAGCCCTCCCCCCCCCCCCCAATGATTTGTAAACTAGCGATAATCTGTAACGTTTTAGAGGGAAATAAAATTTATGCTATAAATTTTGCTATAAATCTCGCCCCAGAATGCGGGAAATGCTGTTTCACAGACCCTAGAATCCAAAATTTTCCGGGGGAGCATGCCCCCGGAACCCCCTAGATATCTCGCGTCTTCGACGCTCGCTACATCAGCCCCCCCAATAGAAAATTGCTTCCTACGGCCCTGGAATACACTGTTTACAGTTTATTTCCTGACACAATTCATATTGCATCAGTTTTGTAGTTACATGTCTGTTGTTTTATGTCAAAAGGGGGTGGGGCGGCTCCCCCCTGGTTACGTCCCTGAACGACACCTTAGTGCTGTTACACGATGCGATTTTTCTTGCAACTTGCAACAAATTTACATATGGAAAAAAAAATCGCAAGTTCCAGGAAGAATGTTACACGTTCAGCAACTTGCGATTTTTGTTGTAAGTTGCAGCAAAAAGTAGAACCCATCCAACTTTTCTTGCAACTTGCAACACGGCAAAAATGACCGGCAAAATCGCAAGTTGCCATGGGGTGTTACACGGTGCAATTTTTTATGCAACTATACAACATTCAGTGATTTGTTGCAAGTTGCAAGAAAAATCACATCGTTTAACAGCAAGCTTTTTGGAAAAACATATTTGACGACGTCATATTTTGGAAAAGCCACGAAAGGCTGGACTGCTCCTTTTCAGTGATCCCTTTTAGCCGAAACCCTAGAATACTGGCAAAGCATTCTGGTAGTTGTAGTCCCATCTCACGTCATCGTGTGACTATGGCTCATCCTGTGGTTTTAAAACTCGCATAAACTAAATTTACAAAGAAGGATTGGTTTAGTTTAGATGTAAACAAATCCAAACGTTAATTCAAATCTCCTTTTGCGGCCGAGGAAAGAATTTCGTGACACGAGTCACCAGGCTATAAATGTCGAAGCAATCTTTTGTAAGCCCATCGGCATCATTAATAAAAGAATTGTTAATGTCTTGGCTATAACATACGAAAGCGTCTTAACGTAGACTAATTAATTTATTAAGTGTTATAATGATTTAGGTTTTATTTAAAAGTATGCTTGCACGCCATCTCGTATTCTCAATCCCGAACGTTCACACATCCCTTTCCACAATCCCGCGCCTTCTCCCCACTTCCGCTCTCAGACCACTTCATGTAGTCGCAATATACTGTTTCAACACTCCTCCCTTCCAGACTATATAAACTATCAACAGAACATGAATAATATTAATTGTTTTCAAAAGTTAAGAGTTGGATCTCTGCCTGTTCATCCTCTAATGCTGTTCGAAGGTTAACTCGGCCAAATCCATAACGGTCGGGTGCTTGTCTTTCTCTTTGTGGACGAATTGCAGCAGGCTCTCCGACTAACTGAGGTCCAGGAATCTCATCACCGTCTATGTCAAATCTACTGTCCTCTGATGCAATTGAGTCAGTGTCTGCAACACCGACATTCGCATCATCTGAATCCGAACTCTCTTCGCTATAATTGAACTGCAAGTGTTCAGGTCTCGCATAGTCCTTCTTTAGCCGCCGATGATTCACAATCTTTCTCTTTCCCCCTCCGAAAATAGACTTTATTTCGTATGATGTATCTCCTATAAGCTTAACAACCTCATACGGACCTTGGAAGCGTTCCCCAACTAACTTCTTGGCAGACCCTTTTGGGCCTTTTCGGATAGAAAATCCATACTTTCTCACCAAGCTGAAATTGCCTGAAACGAATATTTGCTTCTCGTCTGACGGATTCATCCTGACGTTTCTTGATAATCCGATTTCTCACTTTCGCGTGCAACTGTTTGAGGGAAGACATTTTTTCGGAAAAGTCTTTCGTTTCTTTCCCCTGTGGCTTGCCCAGTTTCCCTGCACCAATCATGTCAGCTTTGTTTCTGCAGTTAAAGCCAAATATCACCGAAAATGGAGTCTCGCCCGTCGTGGTACTGCTGGTTGTCCTATAATTGCGGACAGTGCAATAGGAAGTTTCTCATCCCAATCAGTTTTGTCTTCTGCCTCAATTTCCATGGCTAGACGCTCTGCGATGGTTCGATTCATGCGTTCCACTTGCCCATTGCATTGGGGGTTGTAGGGTGCGCTTCGACTTCGTCTGATATCCAGGCGGGTGTGCAGCTCTCGTAACAGTTCAGATTCGAAGTTTCTGCCTTGGTCTGAATGTAACACTTCGGGAACACCATATCGACAAACGATTTCTCGCAACAGTACCTCGGCGGTGGTCTTCGCAGTTTGATCGGGTACCGGAAAAGCTTCTACCCATTTACTGAGAGGATCTGTAAGAGAAAATATGTATCGATTTCCACGCGGAGTCTTCGGTAACGGCCCGACAAAGTCCATATGCCAACATTGAAAAGGCTTCTGAGGAATGGGCAATTCACCAACTGGCGGTCGATCTGCCTTCTGTGTTCCCTTCCTTTGAAGACAAACATCACAGGAACGACACCAGTCTTTCACATCTCGTTTCCACTTGAACCAAAAAAATCGTGTGCCAACGTTGTACTGCGTTTTGGCCGCGCCAAAATGTCCCCATTGGTCATGAAGGAGTTGTAGTATACGTGGTACCTGCGACTGCGGGACCATCATTTGTACAATGTTCCGACCACGACGTTTGCTCTGCATGACAAGTACGTCGTTGATAACTTTTATGTTCTTGCCATGTGTCTTGATAAAACTGTTAATGTGACGCTTGATATTCTTCGGTTTCTTCCGATCAACAGCCCAACGATAAATCACACCAATATCAGCATCCTCCTTTTGTAACGCACACAGCTCTCTATCTGTCCATACACCGTCTATAGTTACCGCATGAACAGGTGCACGACTTAATGCATCGGCAACTGTCATCAGCTTGCCAGGACGATGTTTAATCGTGAAGTCGTAAACATCAAGACAAACACGCCATCTCGCTAGTTTTCCTCTAGGCTCTTTCAGTTGCCGGAGATAGGTTAGTGGCTTGTGATCTGTGATGACGGTGAAATGTCTCCCTTCCAGGTACATGTTAAACTGATCTAAGCTCCAGACAACACCCAGGCACTCTTTCTCAGTTGCCGAATAATTCTTTTCAACAGCAGTAAGCGCTCGAGATGCATAAGCAATCACCCTCCGTCCTTGTGTAAGGATGGCACCCAGGCCAAGATCGCTGGCATCTGTTTCGACAGTAAATTCTTGCTGAAAGTCCGGATAGGCGAGAACTGGTGAGGAAGTTAGTCTTTGTTTCAGAACGCAAAATGCCTGTTCACAATCTGGACTCCACGAAAACTTTACATTTGCTCGGGTTAGTGCATGTAGAGGGGCAGCAATATCGGCAAAATGTTCGATAAAACGTCGATAGTACGACGCCAGTCCAACAAAGCGTCGAACTTCGAGGACGTTAGTAGGCCGCGGAAAGTGCTGGATGGCCTTAGTTTTCCCCTGGTCGGGCTTAATTCCTTCCGGGCTAACAACAAACCCCAAGTAATGGACTTCTGTACAGGCAAAGACACACTTTGAAGGATTCAATTTCAAACCAGCTGCTCGCAACTTGTCTAAAACGAGTTGAAGGTGCAGTAAGTGTTCCTCAAAGCTTCGAGAATAAATAATGATATCATCCAAATAAATGAGAAGAATTTGCCAATTCAGTTCTCCTAATACGGACGTCATCAGCCTCTGGAACGTTGCTGGGGCCCCCTTAAGGCCAAAGGGCATGGTGTTGAATTCAAATAGACCTTTGTGACACGCAAAGGCAGTTTTAGCACGGTCGGACTCCTGAACAGGAACTTGCCAATAACCCTTGGCTAAATCTAAAGTGGTAAACAGTTTCGCTCCGCCTAGGGCATCTAAACTATCATCAATCCGAGGAATTGGGAATGAATCTCCAACTGTGCTTTCATTCAAACGTCGAAAATCTACACAGAATCGAGTTGAACCATCTTTCTTTCGCACCATCACAAGTGGGCTTGACCAGGGGCTCTTGCTAGGTCTGATTACTCCCTTTGCCAGACCATCTTGCACAAAACTGTCTACATCTGCCAATTTGTGAAATGGGACCCTCCTTGGGGGTTGTGAAATTGGGTGAGCCCCTCCTGTTGGTATTTCATGCTCCACAACATCCGTCAGGCCAGTTTCATCATCAATAGAAATAACATCCCCATTCTTCTGAATCACCTTATAAAGGCGATGTTTCTCGCTAGATGAAAGATCTGACTCATTTGACTTTTCCCGAGCGAGCTTATCAACCTTTTGGGCCCTGTCCGCTTTATGTAACTTGCTGCATTTACCAGGATACTTTGAAAGTTCACTGATAACAGCAGTTTCTGCAAAGTTGGTTGAAAACTGTCCGAAAAATGTTCCTGCATTCACATGACAAGGGGTATTGGTTGGGTTTGTCACATGCATAAGAACACGCCGGTCTTCTCTTACGGTGTCAAATACTCTGCCACAACCCAAACCAAAGCGCTCAGACCCCTCCCCCCTGCCGACTCTATCAGACCCACTGTACCAGGTAATATGTCCCCGTCCAACTTGCCTTCAATCACCTGCATTGATCTAGGAGGCACAGTCACTGCTGCTGATGCATGTATGCGACATACTCTAGGAGGGAAAGGCTTGGTAGTTGGTACCACTGTCCTGGTCTGCTATATTATTTGTACCTGATACAAATACTTGAGAGCCTATTGACAAATGCATGTTTAATCGAGGCAACAGATCCATGCCAATAATTGCAGGGTATGTTGACTGTTGAACTACAGTGAATCAATGTTGCTCAATGTGTTGATCGCCCACTTGACAATCCGTTACTAAATCATAAACTGTGCCCATCCCAGAACCATCTACTGTATGGGGGGAAAATTGGCAGCCCATCTTGGACCCTTGTGCTTGTTCTGCTAATGACTCTTGTAAAACACTTATTTGGGCTCCTGTGTCCACTAACCAAGTACAACGCTGACCCCCGATTTCACCCTCAATCTCTATGCTAGTAAATGTTGAACCTCCACTACTTGTAGCTGAAACCAAACGATTATAGTTCCCAGTCCATAAGTGGCTGAAGAGGGCTGGATTTCCTCTCCAGCCACCCTTAGTTTCCCGACGGTGGTGGCAAAAAGGTTGTGCACTGGGCAGCTCGGTGCCCAGGTTTTTGGCATCTATAGCATAGGCCAGAAAATGATTGTCGAGTTCCCAGGCCACCACGGTCAACAGTGAGACTCTTCGAACGACAATCACGAGCATAGTGACCCACCTTACCACAGTGGTAACACTTGACTGACGACCTTGTCAAACTTTGACTTTGATTCTTGCTTTGCATGGCTGCAACTGATGCAGTAAGCTGTTGCTGATTGGTAGATAATTCTGCCAATTTCTGCATGATCTCTGACTCAGGACTAGCATTGGATGGACCGCTACCCATTCCACTTGTCGAAACGGCAGAAACTGTTGAATCCGTTTGCTCAATTTTGGTGGCACGCTGCACCAGTTCAGCGAGAGTTGCAGTATCTGCCATCACCCAGGACAGCTTGCGTGCAATATCACCCTTCAACGCATTGCGAAAGTGAGCCAAAGCAAGGGAGTCGCAGGTGTTTTTATCTGTAACACCTGGAAAAGCTTTGCTAACAAGTTGGAGTATGGAATATTTGAGTTCCACTGCAGATTCCCCGGATTTTGGCGGCGATCAGCGAGCTCTTTTTGCCAATCCGCTGCAGTTTTCTGCGATTGAAACCGTTCGATTAATGCTGCTTTTGCATGAGCGAAAGTATCTCGTTGGCCAGTCGTTAAAACACTAAAGAATACTTTAGCCTCACCTTTCAACGATAAATGTAAACACGCCACTCTCTTGTCATCTTCTTCAATTCCCTTGGCGACGAAAAACGACTCGACTTGATTTAGGTGGCTCTCGACCGTAGGGCCATCCGTGTGATCCCATAACGATGCTGTAATAGACGTCATTTTGTTTTCTTTTACTCAATCAGACAACACTTCGTATACGTATAACTTCTCTTCTCGATCACTGTTCAGGCCTCGAACTCGGCATTAAAACCAACAAAGTTAATAAAACAAATATATCCTTCTGATATCCCACCGCTGCCACCAATGTTATAATGATTTAGGTTTTATTTAAAAGTATGCTTGCACGCCATCTCGTATTCTCAATCCCGAACGTTCACACATCCTTTTCCACCAGGGCGTTTATATAGGGGTAGAAGTTAGATGGGATGACTCTCTGGGACCTTTTTGGAAGGCTGCGCCAAGTGACGTATTGAACTTTACTGCGCATCCCACAATCTTTGGAAACAGTTGTGGACCATAAATTGGCGACTGTATTAAGGGTGGGTGAGGGGACGAGGAGGGGCGAAAACCCCACACTCTCCACACTTTTGAGGTTAGGGGGTTAGGGTTAGGGGGGTATTGGGATAGGTTTTCATTAAAATCCATGCTTCGTAAGGCTACATCTTCGGAAAAGGTCCCAGAGAGTCATCCCATCTAACCTCTTCCTTATATAGGGGGCGGTGAAACGGCAATGGGCGCGCTGATCGATGTGTGATGCAGAGGACTGGTAACGAGCCCCCTGTCACCATAGCGACGAACGCTAAGCCAGGGAAAGTCCAAAATATGGCGGGTAACAACCTCGTCCCCAGGGCCATTTGTGGGGGCTGGGACAAGATGGCGGCCAAGAACAAATGGCCCTGGCACAGGCTGAGCTATCACCACATTTGATTGGTCGAGATAACTTTGGATGTTTTAGGTATTCTGATTGGTGGAAACAAGGCGGGCGGCAGGCTAACTCGCGGGCATTTGCTTTTTGGGCTCAAAGTATATTCAGAAATCAGAATTGCCGGCTGTTAAAAAACAACTTCGAAATGAATGAAAATATGAGGAAAGCTTTCGAAACACCCGTGAAAACATCGGAAGAATATGTAATGATGGGTCGTGTCGTCTCTGTGCTCTGGCTGCCATACAACGAAGTCCATGGGACGGCAATTCAGTGTGTTTTCTAAATCGGGCGAACGAAAGACTTGGTGAACAAAGTCAAAAAGTATTTTGGCTGCGAAAGGAAAGTACACCACAAGGCAGAATTTACATGTTTGGCCATTAAGAAGCAGGCTTTTTTCAAACAAGAGTTCTCGACGAAACGAAGCCTAAATGTTTTTCAAAACGCTGAATTGAATCCACCGAAAACTTACGAAAACAAGGCGGCCCGGCCAGACAACGGCAATCCAGTTTCTTGCGAATTTGGTACAACGGTGAAGCAAATGATAAATAATAAGCATTTACAGATATTTATTAAAAGTGTATTTATTTTAATAATTCGACAATGTATTTGGAAATGATGTTTTGATTGTTTTCAGTTTGGGTCAGTCAAGCTGAACTAAATATTCAGAAAATAATTGAGCCTGACTAGGCGCGATAAACTTCGTGAAGCCTGGGCCGAGTCAAAAATGAGTCAAAATATGACTCATTTTTTGCAGCCTGTGCCAGGGCCATTTGTTCCCGCCATTTTGTTTTTGGCCGCCATCTTGGCCCAGCCCCCACAAATGGCCCAGGGGACGAGGTTGGGCGGGTAAAATACGCTTGATGTGGAAGTCTCTGGGTTGAGTTTAGAAGAGGACGTGGATGAAATTGCCGAGCCATACGATATATCAGTGGATTCAGCTACTATATTCTCTGGTGTTACTCCCAAAAATTCGGAGTCGTTGCTGAAACATGAACAAATATGTTGCTGAAAAATATGAACCGTACTGTTGCTTTTGCAAGAGAAATGACGCAAGAAATCTTTGGAAATCTTTGTTTGTGCACGTTATCATTCGGCCATGTTCGATAGAAGACAACATCTTGCATTGAATTTTAGCTGGTAGGTCATCTTTCCAATTGAATATCAAGAAATAATCAACTCCAATTTGCATTTTCTCAATGAAACCTAACAAGAAGTCATCTTGGCTATCTGATGACAAAATTACAAGGTGTGGACGACAGTTTATCAAATAATGCGCTCGGCATGCGTCCCAGCAAGTCGTATTTTAATAAATTGATCGGAGAGTAAAATTTGTTTACAGCTTACAGTTATTCTAATCTAATGCTTCAAAAACGCGATAAAGTCATTGATATAATTACTAAGAATCGTAACATGGCAAAACTATAAGTTTTGTTTACTTCTCTTGCAGCAATTGAGGAACTAAACAGGCAAGAGTTAAACCATAAAAATACCTAACATCCGAACGCTATATCTCCAAATAATCAACTTTAGATTTTTATGAAAACTTTAAGATATAACCACACTATTATAATCTTCAACATACCTGAATTCCTAGGCGTGGACGACCTGTTAACATGCTCAAATCTTGTAATGAAATTTTCCCTCAATAGAAGTCATCAAAAAATCGAGTCATTATCCACAATAACTCCTTTATAGTACAATTTTTTACGCCAAACAAATATTCATACATTAAACGAATAAGTACTTCGTCGGTACATTGCAAAAGGTTCCTCCGAAATTACATAGTTAAAGAAAAAACAGCGAGAATATCACAGTGCCCAAAAATCCACTTTTGATCAACTTTTGCTCAGAAGCACGCTCGTGCCAGTCCTTTTGTGCATCACACATCGATCAGCGCGATATGAGCGCGTTGCACCGCCCCGTATATAAGCGCCCTGTTTTCCACAATCCCGCGCCTTCTCCCCACGTCCGCTCTCAGACCACTTCATGTAGTCGCAATATACTGTCTCAACATAAGTCTTGTATATAATCACGAAACACACGAACAACGTTTTGATGCTCTATTTCAGTTCCTTTTATTTCCAACGGTCAAGTAAACGAACACGTATCGGAACGAGTTCAACATGCAGTTTTTCAGCTCGCTTTGCGGGGACGAAACGATTACATGCCTGTCCATCATGGACACTTTCATCTCGGTTAACCACACACAATTTATATAAGGTTTACCGAATTGGCCCAGCTAACCGGGCTGCACCCATTCAAGTGTACTAGAGGCAGCCTAATCCTAAACTCTAGACTATCCCTAACTCTAATTAGTGAGATATGAATGAATCAATAGCCATGCTTTATCTAAGAAATAACCCTGGTAAAGTATAGCCATTTGTTCGAAGCGTTGCAATATTCAGAGCAGACAGTTTAATTCGAGTGATTCTTCTGCATGCATGATGTGGTGATCTGGTCGCGTTTTATCTATACTCCTGTACAATACAAACTATCTAAAAATTTAAGAAATTTAATGAAATCCTTACCATTGTAATAATTCCTGTTGGTTGATGTGAATAACTGAATGTTACCGACTGCGACAAATTATTACGACAGTTTGACTGCAATTGTGCTGGAATGGCATAAAGAGGTCTAATATAAAGAGTTTGATTGCGAGTCTGATTGGCTAGAAGTAACCAACCAATCACATGCATTGTCAATCACAAATCGCCAAACCATTATATGCTAAATCTTTGTCGTATACTGGGCTGATTTCATGTCACGAAAATCTTTCTTTGACTACAAAAAGGAATTATAATACTCCGTGTGCTGTACCTACAGAAAAATAAACCCAATTTTGCTTTGTTATGTGATTTTGTATTTCTCAAATTGTCGTAATAAGATTTTCGTGACATACAATCAGTGACCGGGCTAGCCAGCCTTATGTAACGCCCCCCTAGACGTGGCACAAGCTGCCTCCGCAAAATCTTAGTGTGCCTCCCCCCCCCCCCCTCCGATTGACAGACACTGACCGCAACGCGGCAACTCCATCAGCGCTTGCTGCATGCAGTGATTAGATAGATAATAATAATATACTTGTTGTGATCAAATAAACGACGTTGTCTGTTTGTTTCCACATAAATCAACTACATAAAGAATAGCTTTTCCCACCGCTGACACCAATATATCCGGCCCAAAGCTTGAATCCCCCCTCCCCCCCTTTTAAATCTATTGAGCCATCTAGTACTTCAAATAGCAACGCTGCTCTCCCTCTGGTGTGATTACATGGACCGGGTTAGCCCGCGTCTTATACAAATTCAGGTATATTTTTTCAATGTTTCGGTTAATACATGGCAAGCTAGTTAACCTACAGGATGAAAATGTCCCGGCAAAGTGGGCTGAAAAACTTAAAACTTAACTTAAACTTAAAGGACTGGGTGGCTAATCATCTTACTTGCAGCCAGCGGCTGAATTGCGAAGGACGCAGATCAACGTGGCCGTGTCGAGGCATATCAAAGGCGCTCGAAGCAGCCGCCAACGACACAGTTCAGACCACGGATCACAGCTAAGATGTTAGCCCGACAACGGGGTCATTCCCAAGCGGTCACCCATCCAAGTACTAACCCCGTCTAACCGGGCTTAACTATTTGGTGAGAGGCAGCGCGCTAACAGCACACGCCACCCGTGCTCCCTGTTTAACTCGTTCTGATACGCGTTCGTTTACTTGACTGTGTGAATAAATAGGAATGAAAGGAACTGAAATCGAACATCAAAACGCTGTTCGTGTGTTTCGTGCATGATCAAATTAATTAATCTTCGTGAAGACGCTTTCGCGGGTTAGCTAAGACAATAACAATCTTTAGTTTTTATTAACGATTAGAATTAACGATGGGCTTTACTGAATATTGCGTCGACATGAATAATAGACGTCTAGGGGCTGTTCACACGGAGCGAACTAACCTGGTTACCGGGCTGATTTTTGTCACGAAAGTCTTTCTATGACTGAAAAAAAAAGGATTAGCCAAACCCTGTGTGATATACCTACAGAAAAACAAACCCAATTTTGTTTTGTTATGTCGTTTTTGCATTTCTCAAATAATCGTGGTGAGATTTTCGAGATATAAAATCAGCTTGCCCAGTAAGAGGGCGATTACATGGACCGGGCTGGCCCCAACCTCGTTCCCAGGGCCCTTATCTCCGCTCGCTGCGAAAAGTACCCTGGCATGGGCTGGTCACGTGCCGCTGAACAAAAAATATCATTCTGGGAGGGGTCCTATTAATGTGCTTATTGTTACGCTCGACTAGACGCCATGTTGAAGTCTTCAAAGTGTTATACCTTCCTTTCTTGTCTTAATTTTGCTATTATAAATAGTCCATACTGGGACAAAGTTTTACGACCAAACTGCAGGTGATTTGCTTGGAAAGTTTGTTCTTGGGTAGAGACTTACTTTCTGTTCTATCGACGGGCTATGGAAAGTCCTTAATCTTCCATGTGCTGCCTGCTTTGTTGTTTTGGAAGAAGAAACTGAAAGAGACTATTGTGGACAATGCTCTTGACCAAGTAGGTGATTCATATATTTTCTCAATTGTGATTGTCGTCTCTCCTCTAAATTCCCTAATCCCCTCCCATTCCCTCCCAATAAATTATCTTTTGCTATCACACTTTTCGCAGCGAGCGAAGATAAGGGCCCTGGGAACGAGGCTGGGCTGGCCCGGTTAACCGGGATGAGTTTACGAAACGATTATGCGGGTATCAGCGGCTTTCCCGAGGGGCGACCCCCGGGCAACCCACGGGCAACCCACGGGCAACCCACGGGCATGGCACGGGATTTGTTTTAAAATCACGCCCCAGAGACAGGGGATTTAGCCTACTTTTGGATTTTGTCAAATTACCCCCGGGGACATACCCCCGGGATTTGCACATCTCCTGCTGTTACATGGGTCAGCGGTGATTCGTCGAGAAACGAAACAGGAGCTGTCTTTGGCATTGTAGTCAGGTAAGTGTTTGTAACAGAAGAATCCTTCATATTTGGATGAATAATTAAGTCATCCATCACCAGTAAATGTTGGAAACAAAAGAATATTTGTTTGAAACTAAGGATGAAAACTTTTGTGAATATCAGTAATGACTAAAAGTGTTTTTTGTTTGTACGAGCAGCTGATACAAAATTAAGGTGGCTCCACACAGTTTCTTGAAAAATGGAAAATACAAGTTTGAGAGTCCAAAACACGTGCATAAACAATTCCAGAAAAGAATAAAACTAAATGTTATGCATAATTAAACAGTCTGACAATCAAAAACTGTTACCAAATAAATAGCAATAGTTGTTGCTATGGCAACAATGACGTTTCAAAATGGCTGCCAATTACCCTTCAAACTAATTTAATTCGAAAAAAACTTTGGTGACCCCCAATTTTTTTTTCATTAAAACTTTTCTTGAAGTATGAGCAATCAATTGGCCGATTTTAATAAAATTCTGTAGAAGGAAGAATTTTCTTTCCGGAAAAATCATGTTTGTTAATTTTTAAAAAATTTCGTTCTACAGAATTTTTTTAAAATCGGCCTATTGATTACTCATACTTCCAGGAAAGTTTTAATGAAAAAAAAATTGCGCGTCACCAAAGTTTTTCTCGAATTAAATTAGTTTGAACGGCAATTGGCAGCCATTTTGAAATGTCATTGTTGCCATAGCAACAACAGTTGCTATTTATTTGGTAACAGTTTTTGATTGTCCGACTGTTTAACTATCCATAAGATTTAGTTTTATTCTTTTTCCGAATTGTTTAATTACGTGTTTTGGACTCTAAAACTTGTATTTTCCATTTTTCAAGAAACTGTATGGAGCCACCTTAAGTCTATTAAAAAAGTTGTCATTTTAATAGCCTAATTGCACACTGTACTTTATTGATATTAATATATATTGTTGTCGTTGTGGTCAGTATTACTTTGTAGTAATTAAATTTCTTTATTAAACTGGCTTTTCTTCGAGTTTTGAAGCTTTCTTGTGGACTTTCTATTAGCACAATTGCATTTTCTTTGCAAATGACCATTGGAAGGTCTCCTTTTGGAAAACATTGTTTCCCAAATTTCCCCCAGGGGGTGGGGGTATTTGTCACAATATTTCCCCCCAACCCAAGGGGCTTTAGCATCCTTTTGTCAAGGGTACTTTGACAAATCCCCCTGGGTCCCTATGGAACGCCAGAGTGGACAAAAATAGTTTGTGTTTTCATAAGTAAAACTTGTATTGCACATAAAACTTATTTGTTCTCTTGTAAGACTAAACGCCTAGGCTGAAAGCGTAATCACTGGGGCACAAGACGTCCGCCAATAAATATATGTTCAAACAATCGAACGTAAAACTTCTTTGTAGTCTCGAGCATTAAACATTTTGCGTGTAATACTTGTGGTGCTCTCGCACAAATGCATCAGCGTTTATAAGACTTGTTGCGGTCCACGGGGACCAAACTGTGCACGTA
This sequence comes from Corallium rubrum, assembly GCA_964035015.1. Classification (NCBI taxonomy): domain Eukaryota; kingdom Metazoa; phylum Cnidaria; class Anthozoa; order Scleralcyonacea; family Coralliidae; genus Corallium; species Corallium rubrum. The sequence continues at coordinate 1,742,620 of OZ036005.1, read as the reverse complement.
AGACTTCCAGGCTACGCGCGTACAAAGACAAAAAAAACGAACGTAAAACTTCTTCAGCACGCATTAAACATCTTTCGCGTCAGTAATACTTGTAGTACACCCGCACAAATGCATTATGGTTTATAAGACTTGTCGCGGTCCACAGCCCACAGGGACTGAAATGGGCGCGTAAGACTTTCAGGCACGTGGTCTACAATAAATAGTCGACAAGCAAGAAAAGATATCAAATTAATTGGTGTTTATTTTTCAAAATGGAGAGAGATTTAGAAAGAATTATTCAAGGTTTGCCAGCTTTAGGTCAAGAATGTGATATCCACAAGTTTACTGAGGATGTCAACATTTGCGAAATGTATAGTAGACGACTTGAAGAGATTATCGGTTTCTTAAGAATTTTATCAAGAGCTTTTCCTGCAGTCAGCGAACACGTCGCGGTCATAGAAGAAATTTTCGGCCACCATCTTAGTCACTTCCAAGATCGAATACACTACCTTGAAGGACCATTCACTGTTTGCGAGAGATTTCGCTGTCCCAGATTGGCAAATGGAACCGTTGGAAGACCAAGGTACGATATTTCCGAGAGAATGATTTGGGCTATGCGAAGTATTGGGTTCAGATGGGTCTCTATTGCAAAAATGCTTATGGTATCTGAGAGAACCCTGCGTCGAAGAAGAATTGAATTAGGATGGACCGTTGGGGATAGTGAATTTTCTGACATCAGTGATCAGGATCTTGATGAGGTGGTCAGAGACATTGTATCTCTTACGCCAAACGCCGGCGAGACGATGACGTTTGGGGCTTTGAGAGGCCGTGGACTGCGCGTTCAAAGGCACAGGGTTCGTGAATCTATCAACAGAGTTGATCCTGTTGGGAGAGCGCTACGGCGACAAAGAACGATAATTAGAAGGATTTATAATGTGCCATCACCAAACTTCTTATGGTAAGTTGTTGTTAACACGCGGTAAATGTAAAAATCAGAAAGACTTTGTAATGTATGGACGCCCAACCCTGGCAGGCCAGACTCTTCCCCCAGTTGACTTCGCTGGGATCAGGAGTGGCCGAGTGGGCGCCGCGTGTTTCATCATAGTTAAGTCATATGTTCTATTACAGTCATGTCAGTCATTTCCAATGACTTTTCACCCAAATCTTCGGAAGTTCGTTTGGAAGTTCAAAGTTCGTTTTGGACTACGCATTTGATTGGCTGTTAGGAACCAATCAAATGCAGAGTTCAAAATGAACTACGAATTTCCGAAAGAAATTACGAGCTTCCGAAGATTTGGGTGAAAAGTCAGTTGGAAATGACTGTAACCGTGGTTTTATTTAACAGTTTTCTCCCGTGGCCCGATACGACGGGCTGGAATTAACAAGCTACGCCGCCCTGTTTACGTCACCTAAACTTTCTTAGGAGCTGTATATAGCCTAGGTTATGGTGGAAAATTATTAGCATATTCATAGAATGTTGCAACCTGTGATAAAACTCGGAAAAAGACAACCAAAAAGATCAAGCATTTTTTTCTTTGAGTTACAACAAAGTAATTAGTGAGTTTATTAATTAGAATTGAACCACAATTATTAGTATATCTACTACAGTAGGTTAATACTATAAGAAATAACAGAAATATAATGTAATACTTCTTTATATTTCCTCTAAACTGAGCAAACCTCGCGCGTATGACGTCACCGAGTTAAATACCACACTGAAATGGTGATGTGAGCACCCTGGTAAAATAATACTGGCGTAAAAAATAGTTATACTAACGTAATTAATAATAAATCAGAAACAAGAACATTCGACCGAGATGGAATACAATAATCTAGTACAATTATAAATTTATAAGCTAAGCGAAATACACAAGACTTAAGCCCGTACAAAGAGAATCCACAGGCGACTGGTCAAGGTTTACCAACTTGTTGGTACTGATTTCCATGGTGTTTTCTTCGTGAATAGATAGTTTTTTAGAATATGATGACAGGAAATATTTTGTGAAAAAATGAGAGGTTGTGGACATTTTAGTTAAACATTTCCATCTACAAAATGGTTTACATGCACCGCCGTACGCCACGCGGTGCCTAACATTATAAATATGCAATATACAACTATTTTATATAGGCACCTCGACGGCAATCACAAGTTGATTAGATGGAGATTTGTGGTTCATGGGTGTATCGACGGTTACTCGAGATGTATAACCTACCTAAAATGCAGTACAAACAACAAAGGAGATACAGTTCTACAGCTTTTTCTTGAAGCAGTCGAAACGTATCACATGCCACTAAGAGTGAGAATGGACCACGGTACAGAGAATATTGCGGTTGCTAGGCACATTCTGAATTATCATGGGATAAATGGAAATCATGTAATAACAGGGTCGTCCGTTCATAATCAGCGCATCGAACGTTTATGGCGTGATTTAAACGAGAACGTATCATCCTGTTACAGGAACTTGTTTTACTACTTGGAGGAAAATCACCTTCTCGATACACTTTCTGAAATTCATTTCTATGCATTACACTACGTATTCGAGCCTAGAATAAATAGAAGTTTGCAAGAATTTGTCTCGGAATGGAACAACCACGGCGTTCGTAGTCAGGAACGAAAATCACCCCTTCAAATGTGGGTCGAAGGCTAATTCATGAATGCAAATTCGACGAGTATTAACGTACAGAATGCTTTATCGGGGTACCCTATTAATCTTGAGGAATATGGCACTGATGATGCTGCCCCCATCGGTGAATTGCAAACAGAAAATAACGTCGAGGTACCAAGATGTACAATAACTTTACCTCCAGAAACCGTTGACATTTTGGGAAGGTTGGTTACTCCCCTTGCCGATGACGGTAACCATGGCATAAACCTGTACCAAGCCGCATTAAATATCGTTTCGGCTGCAGTTCAGTAACCGGACGTAAGCGTTAGTGCGTTACACAACAAAAAAGTTATATAAAGTTGCTTTTTATTGTTTAACAGAACATCAATCAAATATCAACCTATAGAAGCTTAAAGTAAACAATCTGATCAATATATATCAATATATATATATATATATATATATATATATATATTTAATGACTTTATTGCCTATAAAAGTAAATTAATGTATTTGATCACAGCTTTGCCACGATTTATAGGAGTGTGAATGAAGTGCGATTCGGTTAAATATCGAAAACAAATCATTAACGTATAAGTTCTAACTGGATTTCTATAGAATTCCAAATCCATGGGATTGGCAAGAAATTGCTGTGTCGAGTGAATCACAAAACTGATCAAATGACGACGGTTTGTTTGGGAGCTCAATGATCATTGGGCAGGTGTTTACATTAGGTAAAGAACTTTCAATTTCAGATACTGTTATTTTTTCTGGATCATGAAATCCGAGTGGTGGGATTGTTGGTGATCCTGTGCAAAACATCAAAAATTCCGACAAACGTCGCTCATCTGCAAAAAGAAAGGAAGTAGTACAGATAAATTATAATTGTGGTGTGGTTAAATGGTAATTAAATGAATGACGATATATACGGTGGCATGCAGTTCTGATGGGTGTAAGAAGCATCATGCAGCCTTAACTCAGCCTGAGCTCCGAGACAAGACCGATTCGGACAGGAAAGAGTGAATACTATATTTCGATTTCCATACGGTTAAACTATATGAACACACTATACAACAAAATAAAATTAACTTGCCTTTCATCTCGATGTAATCAATAAGGAACTGCTGTAGAGGTTCTGTTAATTTCTCGAAGACGAGAAGTGATTTAAGTTTTTCTGCCGTAACTTTGGTATCATCGATGCTTTGGACCAACAATGGCTTGCAAATGTCTGCGTTACTGCGAATCTTAGTTAATAATGGTCCCAGACCATCGGAAAATTGATCCAATTCAGCTTTTCGACTTAAGATAACACAGTGAAGCATAACGGTCATCATTGCCTCGCCTTTATTTTCAACCGTTAAAGCTTTGGTGAAGCCTGCATCAACCAAACAATCAGCAACAGACTTTTCCACCTCACTTCCGTCTATATAGTTGTCTATCTAAAACAGAGATTGTCAAGATTCAAGGGCATACGTACTATTATTTCACATAACATCGTATATTATCTGATCTGAGAGGCAATTATACACTAACCTGATTAATACAATCCAAAATTTCGGTATCTGGTATATCTTCTACACCAACAACATCTAAAACAGCTTGGATAGAATTAGTGGCTATGTAGATGTATGCAGCAGGTGAAAAATGAGGGAAGCATGCGCCTCCGTTTACTACAGAACTTGCTATCATCTTCCCAGCTACTTTGAATAAATGTGCACGTAAAGCATCAGCATTGTGAATTGCGAGAATTCTGTTACTTTGGCCTTCAAATAACCTTACGGGTATGTTTGGGGATAGCAGTGATGCCAGAAGTAACGCGAAATATTCCCTCTTGGGTCCCCCACCATCTATGGCAGGTTCGTCTTCAAAAACTATTTTGCAAGGCTTGCTCATGTCAAAACCAGGATTTTTGAAAATAGCAATGCTGTCTTGGAAAATAGATTCTCGTGAAACATTTATCCGATTATGAGAAAACTTGAAAGGCTCTAATCCCGCCAGGACATCCTGCAATGTAGTGGGGGCCAGGGGAATAACGTGATCATCTACTATGTCGTTTTCTGACTGATCAAAGTTTACATCTGGTGCAAATATATCTATAAAAACAAAACAAAAATAGTTACTTCTAGTACCAAATGGCAAGTCATACTTCAAGTAAAAATTAACTAGGAACAATTCGGAGTGCTTTGGGAAGAAACCGTTTAAATTCATGAGTTTCAAACTAGGGGTATGACTATTCAACGGAAATACAGACCACCGGAACTGCGGAACCAGCGGAGCCAGTAGTAAGACGTTTTTCTTGTTTTTTGCTAGGCTAATAAACATTCTTTGAATAATTTAGCGGTATTTTTACGTCATTGGGTCATTCCAGAAAAGATGCATACCTCCCCCACAGAGGAAATTTGTATCATCTGGGGAGAGGAATCTACTTCTGATAATAGCAAAAAGTACTAGGACGTCCGAAGGGGAGGGGAAGGGGTCAACTTCACATTTCCTCCGTGGGGGAGGTGCGGATGTTTTCTGGAATGACCCATTCCTGGTCAGATCCAGTTTACTTACGATTTATTTTCGTGCGTTCACACATTCGCCCACATTAATGGTGTGAGGTAGTTCTTTCTATATCCAGAATTATAATAGAAGATTTCATCTTAATTGCCTTAAATGTTTTAAAAAACACTGAAATAAAGTTTACTTAGTTCTGTTACAAGGTGTATTTGTCTTAGTTTCAATGTGGTTTTGGTGAGATTTTAGCCATGTGCCGATCTGGAACATCAGATGGAACGCGAAAATACGGTAGAAACTTATAAACATTGCTGTTCCACTTACATGTTTATTTTGTCAATACGCTTGCCTTTGTGAAATTTGGGATTATTCTGTCAATTATTCAGCGAGTTTTGCAACTGAAACTGAAGACCGACGTATTTCAACATAGATACTGTAGGGATCGAGAAGGTACATGTATAGGTAGCAAATTCGAAAAGACAAATTATAGACCTTGTACTCAGTAGAAAGAACTAAACTAATTAATATATTTCAGTATTTTTAATTTAAAATTTAAAGCAATTAAACTTTCTATCATTTCAATGAAATGAATAAATTCCTATATAATCAGCCTCCACCATCAGTGTGAGTGACAGTGAACACACAAGTAGCACGCTGCTGCATGCGCAAAAATATATCGCGAGTAAACTGGACTCAACCAGAAATGATGTGAAAACACTGTTAAATTATTCAAAGAATGCTTATTAGTGAAAAACGGAAAACAAGAAAGATGGCCTTCTTACTTTCATGGTTCCTCAAACAGAACTAAAACTTTTTAAAAAATCAGAGTTCTTGCCAAAACTAACCCAATGGAACCCGGAACCAACTGAGTTCCACCAGCTAGTGCATCCGGTATTATGATTACCATGTCATTCACTCAGTCAAAAATTTTTTTAAAAAAATTCAAAAATTTAATCCCTAGAATGCTTGTGACAGGGGTGTCGGAAGTGGGGGGCAGGGGGGTGGGGTGGTGCCTGGGCCCCCCACTTTTTTAGAGGGGGGGGCAGAATATGTTTGGGGCCCCCCACTTTTTAACAAGGCCAGTAATAAACAAGGCCAGTAATAACCCACGACTTTGAATAAAGATATAATAAAGAAATTTGAATGCAGATATTCAATGTCCAGAAAAGTGTTGTCTTTTGAGTATTTTATGACGTTTTTGGACCTTTAGAATTCTGTAAATCCTTGTCCAAAAATTACAAAAAGGCATTTCAGAGACTCTAGATTTCAAAATCTTCCGGGGGAGCATGCCCCTGGACCCCCTAAAAATTTTGGGCTCCCCCCCCCCCCACTTTTAGTGTCACTATGACACCCCTGGCTTGTGGTAAATTATGTAATGTACCTTCACTCTGCCAATCAATCATTTTATCAACTGCCTCATTTAATGTTGATGACCCTTCAGCAATCTCACCATATTTTTCTTCATCTTGATAAGGAAACATTGATTTTAAAGTTACAATCATGAGAGCTTTATTATCAGGAATAAATGACTCTTTATTGGCTTGAGCTGTATTTTCATTTGACGTTGATTCTGGCTCAACCTAAATTTAGAAATAGAATACTGTAATACCATGATGAGGAGATTTAATTTCTAAATTTCCATCAAGATCGATGCACACTTCCATCAAATGAGGAAAAATGTCTGGTCAAGTACATTGAATTAGGAACTTTATTGTTTATAATGAAAGAATGTCATTAGCTGCTACTGCAACATGTATTTGCATGACTGTATTATTTTTCCTCCAATATGGCCACTAGCTGTATATCACTCAGTCATTGGAATCTTATTTATTTATTAATCTTAATATTTATATATACATGTAGGAAGCCCCATGCAATATTAATAGACTAAGTGATTTTCAGGGATATCCTGTCATTAATGTAATACAGTCACGTAATTTTACAATACACAATTTTTAAACGAAATATATATATATATATATATATATATATATATATATATATATATATATATATATATATATATATATATAGGCTAGTGTAAGAGTAAAAATTTCAGAGTTTTTTCAGGATTGATTATATTTTTTTGTTATTATTAATTCAATACAAACTTATTTAAAGGTGATATCCAGGCATCATTGCTTGTACCCAAAACAAAATATTCTCAGAATAAACAGAAAGAAATCCAAAGAGATATCCAGATATCCTCATTGAATCGCTTAATTTTCTGCCAATTGTTGGCTCAATTTCCATATAAAATTCCCCAACTGACGTCACAAGTGACCTAAGGACTTGGTATAGTATAGCTTATAGCGCGAACTACCTACTGACACATATGCAGTATTAAGAACGTTTATTGGAGTTAGTAGCGTTATTGACGTTAGTGGCGTTATTGCCGTTATTGGCGTTAGTAGCGTTATTGGCGTTAGTAGCGTTATTGGCGTTATTGGCGTTAGTAGTGTTATTGACGTTAGTAGCGTTAGTGGCGTTATTGACGTTAGTGGCGTTAGTGGCGTTATTGGCGTTATTGGCGTTATTGGCGTTAGTAGCGTTATTGACGTTAGTGGCGTTATTGACGTTAGTAGCGTTATTGGCGCTTCTGGCGTTATTGACGTTAGTGGCGTTATTGACGTTAGTGGCGTTAGTAGCGTTAGTGGCGTTATTGACGTTATTGACGTTAGTAGCGTTATTGACGTTAGTAGCGTTATTGACGTTAGTGGCGTTATTGGCGTTAGTAGCGTTAGTGGCGTTATTGACGTTAGTAGCGTTATTGGCGTTATTGCCGTTACTGGCGTTGGTGGCGTTGTTGGCGTTAGTAGCGTTATTGCCGTTACTGGCGTTAGTGGCGTTATTGGCGTTAGTAGTGTTATTGACGTTAGTAGCGTTATTGGTGTTAGTAGCGTTAGTGGCGTTATTGGCGTTAGTAACGTTATTGGCGTTAGTAGCGTTATTGGCGTTAGTAGCGTTATTGGCGTTAGTAGCGTTAGTAGCGTTATTGGCGTTAGTGGCGTTATTGACGTTAGTGGCGTTAGTAGCGTTAGTGGCGTTATTGACGTTAGTGGCGTTATTGACGTTAGTGGCGTTATTGACGTTAGTGGCGTTATTGACGTTAGTAGCGTTTGTGGCGTTATTGGCGTTAGTAGTGTTATTGACGTTAGTAGCGTTATTGGCGTTAGTAGCGTTATTGGCGTTAGTAGCGTTATTGGTGTTAGTAGCGTTATTGGCGTTATTGGCGTTAGTAGCGTTATTGACGTTAGTGGCGTTATTGGCGTTAGTAGCGTTAGTGGCGTTATTGACGTTAGTAGCGTTATTGGCGTTATTGACGTTAGTGGCGTTAGTGGCGTTATTGGCGTTAGTAGTGTTATTGACGTTAGTAGCGTTATTGGTGTTAGTAGCGTTAGTGGCGTTATTGGCGTTAGTAGCGTTATTGGCGTTAGTAGCGTTATTGGCGTTAGTAGCGTTATTGGCGTTAGTAGCGTTAGTAGCGTTATTGGCGTTAGTGGCGTTATTGACGTTAGTGGCGTTAGTGGCGTTATTGACGTTAGTGGCGTTATTGGCGTTAGTAGCGTTAGTGGCGTTAGTAGCGTTATTGGCGTTAGTAGCGTTATTGGCGTTAGTAGCGTTATATGCGTTAGTAGCGTTATTGGCGTTAGTAGCGTTAGTAGCGTTAGTAGCGTTATTGGCGTTAGTGGCGTTATTGACGTTATTGGCGTTAGTAGCGTTATTGGCGTTAGTAGCGTTATTGGCGTTATTGACGTTAGTGGCGTTAGTGGCGTTATTGGCGTTAGTAGTGTTATTGACGTTAGTAGCGTTATTGGTGTTAGTAGCGTTAGTGGCGTTATTGGCGTTAGTAGCGTTATTGGCGTTAGTAGCGTTATTGGCGTTAGTAGCGTTATTGGCGTTAGTAGCGTTAGTAGCGTTATTGGCGTTAGTGGCGTTATTGACGTTAGTGGCGTTAGTGGCGTTATTGACGTTAGTGGCGTTATTGGCGTTAGTAGCGTTAGTGGCGTTAGTAGCGTTATTGGCGTTAGTAGCGTTATTGGCGTTAGTAGCGTTATATGCGTTAGTAGCGTTATTGGCGTTAGTAGCGTTAGTAGCGTTAGTAGCGTTATTGGCGTTAGTGGCGTTATTGACGTTATTGGCGTTAGTAGCGTTATTGGCGTTAGTAGCGTTATTGACGTTAGTGGCGTTAGTAGCGTTAGTAGCGTTAGTAGCGTTATTGACGTTAGTGGCGTTATTGACGTTAGTAGCGTTATTGGCGCTTCTGGCGTTATTGACGTTAGTGGCGTTATTGACGTTAGTAGCGTTATTGGCGCTTCTGGCGTTATTGACGTTAGTGGCGTTATTGGCGTTAGTGGCGTTATTGGCGTTATTGCCGTTACTGGCGTTATTGCCGTTACTGGCGTTATTGATGACGTTAGTAGCGTTATTGGCGTTATTGCCGTTACTGGCGTTGGTGGCGTTGTTGGCGTTAGTAGCGTTATTGCCGTTACTGGCGTTAGTGGCGTTATTGGCGTTAGTAGTGTTATTGACGTTAGTAGCGTTATTGGTGTTAGTAGCGTTAGTGGCGTTATTGGCGTTAGTAGCGTTATTGGCGTTAGTAGCGTTATTGGCGTTAGTAGCGTTATTGGCGTTAGTAGCGTTAGTAGCGTTATTGGCGTTAGTGGCGTTATTGACGTTAGTGGCGTTATTGGCGTTAGTAGCGTTAGTGGCGTTAGTAGCGTTATTGGCGTTAGTAGCGTTATTGGCGTTAGTAGCGTTATATGCGTTAGTAGCGTTATTGGCGTTAGTAGCGTTAGTAGCGTTAGTAGCGTTATTGGCGTTAGTGGCGTTATTGACGTTAGTGGCGTTATTGGCGTTAGTAGCGTTATTGGCGTTAGTAGCGTTATTGACGTTAGTGGCGTTATTGGCGTTAGTAGCGTTAGTAGCGTTATTGACGTTAGTGGCGTTATTGACGTTAGTAGCGTTATTGGCGCTTCTGGCGTTATTGACGTTAGTGGCGTTATTGGCGTTAGTAGCGTTATTGGCGTTAGTAGCGTTATTGGCGTTATTGCCGTTACTGGCGTTATTGCCGTTACTGGCGTTATTGATGACGTTAGTAGCGTTATTGGCGTTATTGCCGTTACTGGCGTTGGTGGCGTTGTTGGCGTTAGTAGCGTTATTGCCGTTACTGGCGTTAGTGGCGTTATTGGCGTTATTGGTGTTAGTGGTGTTAGTAGCGTTATTGGCGTTATTGGTGTTAGTAGCGCTATTGACGTTAGTGGCGTTATTGACCTTAGTAGCGTTAGTAGCGTTATTGGCGTTAGTAGCGTAATTGACGTTAGTAGCGTTATTGGCGTTAGTAGCGTTATTGGCGTTAGTAGTGTTAGTAGCGTTATTGGCGTTATTGACGTTAGTAGTGTTAGTCGCGTTATTGGCGTTATTGGCGTTAGTAGCGTAATTGATGTTAGTAGCGTTATTGACGTTAGTAGTGTTATTGGCGTTAGTAGTGTTAGTAGCGTTATTGGCGTTATTGGCGTTATTGGCGTTAGTAGCGTTATTGGCGTTAGTAGCGTTATTGGCGTTAGTAGTGTTAGTAGCGTTATTGGCGTTATTGACGTTAGTAGTGTTAGTCGCGTTATTGGCGTTATTGGCGTTAGTAGCGTAATTGACGTTAGTAGCGTTATTGGCGTTAGTAGTGTTATTGGCGTTAGTAGTGTTAGTGGCGTTATTGGCGTTATTGGCGTTATTGGCGTTAGTAGCGTTATTGGCGTTAGTAGCGTTATTGGCGTTAGTAGCGTTATTGGCGTTAGTAGTGTTATTGGCGTTAGTAGCGTTATTGGCGTTAGTAGCGTTATTGGCGTTAGTGGCGTTATTGGAGTTAGTAGCGTTATTGGCGTTAGTAGCGTTATTGGCGTTAGTAGCGTTATTGGCGTTATTGACGTTAGTAGCGTTATTGGCGTTATTGGCGTTAGTAGCGTTATTGGCGTTAGTAGCGTTATTGGCGTTAGTAGCGTTATTGGCGTTAGTAGCGTTATTGGCGTTAGTAGTGTTATTGGCGTTAGTAGCGTTATTGGCGTTAGTAGCGTTATTGGCGTTAGTAACGTTATTGGCGTTAGTAATGTTATTGGCGTTAGTAATGTTATTGGCGTTAGTAGTGTTATTGGCGTTAGTAGCGTTAGTGGCGTTAGTAGCGTTAGTGGCGTTAGTGGCGTTATTGGCGTTATTGACGTCATTCGCGTTAGTAGCGTTTAATATTGGCGTTATTGGCGTATTAGGCGTTATTGGCATTAGTGTACCTCAAAAGGGCTTTCTACACGGTAAATGATGGAATCCTAATTTCTAAACTTGAACTGTACGCATGTTATACGGGATTATACATGCAGTCTTGGTTTAAAAGCAAATTTGTGAACTTAATGGTAAACTCTCTGATGCAAAAGAAATTGGATGCTGAGTCCACAAGGATCTAACGTAAGCCCTATTCTTTAGGTCCTCTTGTACAACCAAACTGTTTAGACTCAACTAGTGCCACCGTATTTACAGACGGTACAAATCTCTTATGAAAGGAGTTAATTCTAACGAAATTGAAAAAGAACCATAATAAACTGGATGTTGACAAAAACTAAAACTGAATTTACGATCATGCTTCGAGGTACCGTCTTGCTTTAATCGATGAAAGCCCTATAATATCAATAGTTATTATTATTATAATTATTATTATTAATAATTATTTATTTAATTTCTTTATTTTCCGTTGTTATTAGTATGTAGTTCCCAATAAAGTTATTTAAGCATAGTAACTACCTATTAACCGAGCGTGAGGTCTGTACTATAGTAAAATATGGGACCAAAGTAGCCAGAGTAAAATGAATATATATATGTTGCCAAATGGCAACCACGCCCAGTAAAAGGTTAATCAGAAAAATACCAAATTATCTTGTCGAATATTCACTAAATGTGAAAATGAAAAGTAATGTTAAACTTTTTTGGCTAAACCAAAAACAAATTTTCTGAAAAAAACTTCCCCAATAGAGCTGCAAAATTATGGAATTAACTTCCGTGAAGTGAACTGACTAACAGGACACTCACAACTTTGAAAAGCTTCCAGAGCCCCTGGCACTGAAAGCTATGATCTTGTATGAGTGCCTATAAAGCCAGGCAAAACAACGATCGGCATTTGTGCATGCTAACACATGCGAAACCGCACTGAGTTGACAAGTCTCTAGTATTATTTGAGGGTGGTAAAGGGTATTTTAATTCGTGAGCCGTGAATTGCCAATATATTTTCTTGCGAAATGGCAGAATTTTGTGTCGTGACACGGGATTTGTATTTTCCGGAACCCACGAAGTGAAGTACGGTGCCCTATACTAACGCCAAAAATTCAAAAAAAATGCCACGAACGCCTAAAACGCCAACAACGCTACTAACGCCAATAACACCTAAAACGCCAAAAACGCTACTAACGCCAATAACGCCTAAAACGCCAATAACACTACTAACGTCAATAACGCCACTAACGCTACTAACGTCAATAACGCTACTAACGCCACTAACGTCAATAACGCTACTAACGCCAATAACGCTACTAACGCCAATAACGTTACTAACGCCAATAACGCTACTAACGCCAATAACGCTACTAACGCCAATAACGCTACTAACGCCAGTAACGGCAATAACGCCACTAACGTCAATAACGCTACTAACGCCAATAACGCTACTAACGCCAAAAACGCTACTAACGCTACTAACGCCAATAACGCCACTAACGTCAATAACGCCACTAACGCTACTAACGTCAATAACGCCACTAACGTCAATAACGCCACTAACGTCAATAACGCCACAAACGCTACTAACGTCAATAACGCCACTAACGCCACTAACGTCAATAACGCTACTAACGCCAATAACGCCACTAACGTCAATAACGCCACTAACGCTACTAACGTCAATAACGCCACTAACGCTACTAACACCAATAACGCTACTAACGTCAATAACGCCACTAACGCTACTAACGTCACTAACGTCAATAACGCCACTAACGCCACTAACGTCAATAACGCCAATAACGCCACTAACGTCAATAACGCCACTAACGCTACTAACGTCAATAACGCCACTAACGCTACTAACGTCAATAACACTACTAACGTCAATAACGCCACTAACGCCACTAACGCTACTAACGTCAATAACGCTACTAACGCCAATAACGCCAATAACGCCAATAACGCTACTAACGTCAATAACGCCACTAACGCTACTAACGTCAATAACGCCACTAACGCCACTAACGCTACTAACGTCAATAACGCTACTAACGCCAATAACGCCAATAACGCTACTAACACTACTAACGCCAATAACACTACTAACGCCACTAACGTCAATAACGCTACTAACGTCAATAACGCCACTAACGCTACTAACGTCAATAACGCCACTAACGCCACTAACGTCAATAACGCCACTAACGCTACTAACGTCAATAACACTACTAACGCCAATAACGCCACTAACGTCAATAACGCCACTAACGCTACTAACGTCAATAACGCCACTAACGCCACTAACGTCAATAACGCCACTAACGCCACTAACGTCACTAACGCCACTAACGTCAATAACGCCAATAACGCTACTAACGTCAATAACGCCACTAACGTCAATAACGCTACTAACGTCAATAACGCTACTAACGCCACTAACGTCAATAACGCCACTAACGCCACTAACGTCAATAACGCTACTAACGCCAATAACGTCAATAACGCTACTAACGCTACTAACGCCACTAACGCTACTAACGTCAATAACGCTACTAACGCCACTAACGTCAATAACGCCAATAACGTCAATAACGCTACTAACGCCACTAACGTCAATAACGCCACTAACGCTACTAACGCCAATAACGCCACTAACGTCAATAACGCTACTAACGCCAATAACGCTATTAACGCCAATAACCGCGCTACTAACGCCACTAACGCTACTAACGTCAATAACGCCACTAACGTCAATAACGCTACTAACGCCAATAACGCTACTAACGCCAATAACGCTACTAACGCCAATAACGCTACTAACGCCAATAACGCTACTAACGCCAATAACGCTACTAACGTCAATAACACTACTAACGCCAATAACGCCAATAACGCTACTAACGTCAATAACGCCACTAAGGCCACTAACGTCAATAACGCCAATAACGCTACTAACGCCAATAACGCCAATAACGCCACTAACGCTACTAACGCCACTAACGTCAATAACGCTACTAACGCCAATAACGCTACTAACGCTACTAACGCTACTAACGCCAATAACGCTACTAACGCCAATAACGCCACTAACGCCACTAACGCCACTAACGCCAATAACGCCACTAACGCCAATAACGCCACTAACGCTACTAACACCAATAACGCTACTAACGTCAATAACACTACTAACGCCAATAACGCCAATAACGGCAATAACGCCACTAACGTCAATAACGCTACTAACTCCAATAAACGTTCTTAATACTGCGTATGTGTCAGTAGGTAGTTCGCGCTATAAGCTATACTATACCAAGTCCTTAGGTCACTTGTGACGTCAGTTGGGGAATTTTATATGGAAATTGAGCCCAATTGTTGCTTTGAATGGTTTACACTGAGTTGAGTACTTCATGTAATTATCTATGAATGTAATGTTTTGAGGTGCTCAAAACAAAGATGGCAGATATCATCCGCAGAACGCGCTGGATATCACCTTAATAACACAATTATATTTAATTATTTGGAATAATTATAAGAAAAATCTGACCATGGCTCAAGCCACTTCGTACTCCTCTGGATCCCCCCCCCCCTGAATACTGTAGGAATTGTAATACCTTTACATTAAAGTATGACTTTAAGTCTTTACACTCTGGGGGAGGCAGGGATTCATCTTCTGAATCAATTTCCTAAACATATTAATTTAATATATACATTAATGATTAATTATGACATTAATTTTAATTAATAAACTAAAAAATGTATAAGGAAAACTATATGATGTATCTACTCAGTATGCATTTATCCACACCCATTTTAACCAATATTTCATTATTTCTTAAATAACATATTTCTAACTTTTCTTACTTTGAAACAATTAAATGAAAGCAACAGAGTATAAGTTGCAAATTTTATATATATACACATGCAGTACATGTATTTAATAAAGCTTGTCTCAACCTATAAATATATACTTGAATTAATTGTTCCATTTATTTATAGTTTTGCTTTCAAAAAATAAATCTTCAGCTTCAAATGTTTTTATGCAGTGAATCAACCAACAATAGGGTTATTATCAACCAACAATAGGGTTATTGTGGTTAGAGAGAATATTAAGATAATACCAGTTGTATGTACAAAGTGTGATTTTGTCAGTCTCAGTCATCCATATATCACATGCAATTTTTTGAGTGCATGCAATTTGTTTGCAAAACTGGATGGTTTGAGCAGTGCAATTTCCCGTACGAAAACGAAAGATCTTACAAGGTCTTTAAATAGACTATGATAGGTCTTGGAGACCTTTCCTAGACAATTATAAGATTTCAATAGTCTGTCAAATGTCTTGCAAGACCTTTGTGCCGCGATTGTCCTGAAAAGTCTTGAGAAAAAGTCTTGAAAAGTCTTAAATAGATCTACTAAATAGATTAGGCAAAGTATTTTGCCTTAAAGGTCTAGTCATATGCCGCAAGGTCTAGCAAGTAGCAATTAACGTCATGTAGGTAAAATCAGAATTAGTTTGAGTCCGCTGTATAGCACGCAAAGTTTGTGCTGTGACACAAATTTATCTGTCTAAGGTTCGCTGCAAAATTTATGGAAGATTCTTATTTTACACATGCAGTTCGTCAATACTGTAGCTTTCGCTATGGGCTCGGGTTAGATTCAAACCGTAATATTTGTCGTAGGTTAAACTAAAGAATGAGCCGTTTAGTCCAAATACTAAACTGATGAGACGTTTTGAAATATTTTTTACAGTTGTCTGATTGCATGCATGTACTTTTACTTCGAATTCTTTTAATCACAACAATACCGCGGCCTAACCTTGGCAGGAAATAGAAAAAATACTTTGTTCTGATGCCGAAGAGATCACTTGCAAACATGATTATTATCATTGAACACTGTATAAGGACGTTATAGGCAGTAACTTGTGGCAGTTCTCGTATGCTAACCCAATCTAATACCTATGAATCTTAAGCCTAAATAAAATATAATACTCACTGACGACTATTAAACTTTTCCTAGCCTGCGCTGCAAATCTCGTCAAAGATGCTTGCGGCGTAATTCTATCTCGGTCAAGTGTCAACTGATAAACCATTTTGGCGCCTGCACTTAAACATTTGAATACTGTGCGTAAAGCCGTTGATACGGAAACAGGATTCCTTGGTCCTCTTGAGTGGAGATTCAATGATTGAACCTGTTTAAGAAAGAAGGAAAAGTGCGCTGGTACTTGCATTTAAAGCTATAGCTCTTAGCTGCTCTCAGTTTGCTGACATGGCATTTACAAAGAAGCACAATAAGCTAGCAACGGCTGGATAATCGGTACCATGAGAGGTAAGGTTTCTCGTGTATGTAATCGCGTTACAGTGCTGCTTATAATCTGTATTACTGGCTTTTTTCGTAGTCCTATACATTACCATTTTGTGTAAATTCTTCTAATTGGCATCGCGTGTAGTATTTACGTTAAACTGAATCGAATCCGCCAGATGACCAGATCGAGGTTAATAGTTTTGTCTATACTTGCTTTTTAAATATCCAACATATATTTTATTAGTACGAAAGAACATTTTGTAGTTGTTAGCCCAGAATCACTGTTGAGCGGCTTGAGCCTTATCAAACGAGAACGCAAGCCATCACAAGTTGGCAGTCACGCTATCTCAGCCAGCCCCTCTGAATAATTTCCCAAAATATAATGAACCATGACAAAGTTAAAACTTGTTTAAAACACTCATGAAACCTTTATTTTGTTAATTTAGGTGTTCGAACGACCGCCACAGAAATTTGTGACTGCCAACTTGCGATGACTTGCGTTCTCGTTTGATTATAAAAGGGGTGTTTACATGAGGCCAGCCAGAACTCAGGACGGACAGCTAGAGTTTTCCATTTTGGTTTTTGTTTACATGAGGTCGGCCTTGAAATTATATAGACTTGGTTCCTCTGTTGCTTCAAGATTCATGTCAATTGTCTTCCAGCTTGTGAGTTGTGACCGCCAGAGAAGAATTATTTCATGTGGATTTGACACTAATCTCATTTACACAACGCGGCGTGAACTGAAACTGAATCTCAGGCCGGACTCATGAAAACGATCAACAGTAAAAACACTACAACCGACCAAAAGTCAAACACCATATAGATCAGTGCAAACACCCCCTAACTACATGTATCCGCGGTCACAGTGGTTCTAGTGTAATCATTGATATTCAATTGCGTATATGTTTCACGACTTCGCGTGTTCTGTAATGATTTAATGGGATATACTTATTTAAATAAAAGTAAAATACTTTTGATGAATTATTTAGGCCATTTCAAGACCTTTCGAAATCTCTCTAGACCTTTCTAGACCTTTCTAGACCTTTCTAGACCTTTCTAGACCTTTCAAGACCTTTTTGTTCTAGCAGCGAATGTCTTGAAAAGGTCTTTCGACCTGTCAAATTAGGATCACGGGCAAGACATTTGGAAGACATTTACTTTAGGCGATCTCTAGATCTTTCCCAGACAATTTTCTAGACGTTTTCAAGACTTTTTCAAGGTCTTTAAAAGGTCTTACATTTTCCTACGGGTTATTTTTTTTTGCATGTAATAAAAGTTTAATTCATTAACAGGTTGTAAACAAGGCGCAATCATGCATAATTTTCATTGCATGCAACTACATGTAAAATCTTTCATATTAATACACAGGTGTGCAGCAGTCTTATTAGGAAATATTTGAGCAACTAATGCATATATTTTGTTATATAATATATAATGATAGGGCAAGCCAGAATAAAATGTTTAAAAATATTTTACCCACCAAAATACTGATGTCTTTAATTGCCCTATATGTAAAGAGGTCCTTGACCAGTCTGATGCTTCATAACCTTGCCTGTCCAACCTTGCTCACTCTTTATTTGAGGTTTTACAATTGTATTGCCAACTGCACGAACAAACTCAAAACTGTAAATTAATTTAATAAAAATATTGTTAAAAAATATCAATATTAAAATATATTAAAAATATCAATTGAAAATGAAATAGAACCAATTTTTTTAATATACAGTATTAAAAAAAATCATGAGTTTTTTATCTACAATATTTTTTTAAAATTCATCTATTGATTATATAAGCTGAAAGCAATTTTTTAATGCAAAAAAAAGAAAGAAAAAACAGGGATTAACCAAATGTATTTTTGAAATAAATTGATTACAGTAAATGTAAATTTTCAACCATTTTAAAACACCTGAGTAAAACACTACACTTTATCTGTTACAAATCTCACTCTATACGCACAAAATCTAGTTTCATTCCCAGGGGTGGATAGGGCACCATTGGAGCTGGCTCACATCTGCCCCCCACCCCCACCCCCCAAGTTAGAGAGATTAGAAACACTTTGGAGAAAATTAACAATTTCATTTAATTGCATGAGAATTGTATTAAAGGGGGGCCCTACCACTGTTCATTCTTATTCTAAATATCCATGCACAATTTTTAAGGTTGAAATTTGCATTTTAATTTCCACTTTTCAAGAAACCATCTTTTTCGTCAAACCCACGCAGGAAACGAACGATTTTTTGTTTTTGTAAATTGTAATTCCTCAATCTGAAGTCCAGATTCTGGACTATCTGCATAATCTGCGATAGTCAATAGTGTATAAACCAGGTAAACGGTATTATGTATGGTTAAAGTTTTCATACCGGATCCGAACTGGGTAATCTGTTATGAAAAGCAATCCAATATGTATAGTGTAACTGAGGCGTTGGGGGGCCTCTATTATATTGCCTTGTTTATTAACTATGCCAGTGCGACTTTCACAATTATTTTAATATTTAAGATATTAATACTGCAGGGACGTAGCCAGGGGGGGAGCTGTGGGAGCCGCGACTCCCCCCCTTTTGACATAAAACGACAGACATGTAACTACAAAACTGATGCAATATGAATTGTGTCAGGAAATAAACTGTAAACAGTGTATTCAATCTACTGAGTGTATGCATTTTGAGTATCTATGTGACGTTTGCGTGTTTTGAGTATTTTATATGACGTTTTTTTACCTTTAGAGTCTGTAAACGATTAATAATGATTGGTTATTCTATAACAATTCCTTGATATGTTATTTCCTGTATACATGCAGGTTTGGATTCATGGCGGAGGATTTTTCGCCGGCTATTCAGCTCAATATCCTGGAGAGAATTTTGTAGCAGTTGGTGACGTTATTCTGGTCACCATTAACTACAGACTGTCTGTGCTTGGATTTTTATCAACTGCTGATCACAGGATTAAAGGTCAGAATAAAATCGCTTTTGTGTTCCGGACATTTCTTGTTATGAAATTAGAAAAGCAGGTCAAACCATTCCCTGATTCTGTCGACTATCTGTAATATAAAGTGTTACAACGACGAAATTTCATATTTACTTTTCTGCACAGAATAGATTTGTTGAGGTCTAAAATAAGCATTGAGTTTAAAAAATACCCGAATAAAACTCTCCAGAAATATTTTTTAAGCTCCGAAAGTCGCTCAAACGTCGGCCGCCATTACTCAAACATGTTCCAGGGGAGTCTGCGACCTCTCAGCAGTACTTCCTAATCTAAACGCGTAAATCCAGCTTACATGACGTTTACTCGTATATTCTTGGATTCTCACGTATAGTCATAATGGAAGATGTTTTGATAAATGCGACCTCTAAATTGGGATATGTACCTGAAAATTAGGCATGCAGACTTAACTAGTATTGAGAATCTGACGTAATTTTCGCTGGCTATGACAATGGGACTCAGGAACATGGTAAAATAATTGCGCCCCCAAAATCTCGAAATATAAAGCAAAAATAAAACGTCTTCCGGTCCTCGCAATAAAAAGGGTTTGAGGAGATAAGTAAAAACCGCATAAACATTTCGAAAATGTGAAAACATCGAATCCGAAATTTTGATCGTAGTAGCACTTTAATAGTCACAATTAACATGCATTAAAGAATAAAAATAAGATTTGTTCTTTAGTTGCTTTGCAGTCGTGCAGCCTTATTTCTATGGACCATTTGTTAAATATTACCATAAAATATAAATGACAATTCAAAGTGCCTATGAAGCGAAAATTATTATTTCTAACTCTTAAATTAATGAAAGAACTCTTAAAACTGCAACGTAACGTCTTTTGCAGATCTTCGTTTCCGTGCTTCGTTGTTGCATAGTCCCTAGAAATAAATTGTCTGGAAACGCGGCCAAAGTCTTTGTTCTAGGTTTTTGTTCACGTTTGTGCACCTTATTTCACCTTAACGCTTGCTGAACACATTGTATTTTTGGTATAATGAAGAAATCAACCAATAGCAGCGTTGCTTTATCAATATTAATGAACGTAAAACAAAAGATTGTGCACCTTATTTGCCACCCTCAACCTAAATTGTAGCTCATTGTTAACCGTTTTGATGTTCGCCGCGTCTCCAGACAATATAATTCTAGGGACTATGGTTGTTGAGATGATTTCAGTTTCTTTGGTATGCAAATTAAACACTTTGACATCACATGCATGTATAATGAATTATTGGAGAAAGTTCTATATCTTTGCTATTATCAAACGAAATCACTTCGAAGCCGATCCTATGCATATGTCTATTTCGCATACATAATTGCCATTAGACATACAGATTTTTAATTGATTTCGTTTGATAATAGCAAAGATACCGAACCTTCTCTGATAACTCATTATACACGTGTGACGTCAAAGTGTTTAATTTGCATATCAAAAAAATTGAAATATCCCAACAACGAGGCACGGAAACAAAGATCTGCAAAAGATGTTACTTTGTCGTTTTGAGAGTTCTTTCATTTAAGACAGTAATAATTTTGGCTTCGTAGGCACTTTAAGTTCAATTCATTGATTAAACGCTTAACAGCTACTATGTTTATTGCAAAATCAAATACAACATAATATTGTCTTCTTCAAATTAATAGCTTTCTAACGATATCTATTTTATTTTGTGGCATAAATTCTGACGAATTGAGAGCACTTAACCGAGATGACTCTGCTAACCTAATTAATAGATATGTTAAGTGCTTCCTTGATTACAATTCTTATGAAAAGTCTTTTTATTAATTCTTTGAACGTTTTCATGGAAAAACTGGCGATGTTGTCTTTCACCCACTTCATGCCTAAACGTTGATCAAACAAACCAAAGTTTCCACAAGTTTGGTGGTGTTTCCACAAAACGTATTTATATTAGTCTTTTTATTCTTTCTCCTTTTTGAGCTATCATTTAGCTGGGTATTTTTACGGCATATAGACAAACTGGATTGCTTTACCATAACCCATTAATAAAAATTATCATTTTCATTTCTTTCCAGGAAACTTTGGTTTGTTTGATCAACGTTTAGCCATGAAGTGGGTGAAAGACAACATCGCCAGTTTTGGAGGGAACCCACAATCCATCACGATATTCGGCGGGAGCGCAGGCGCAGTAGCTGTTTCAGCGCACACTCTTTCCAAGCAGAGCTGGCCTTACTTTGACAGAGCTATCTTACAAGGTGGAACAATGACTATGCATTGGGGGATAATGTCTACATTTCAGGCAAAGGAAGCACTACATTTGTTTCTGAACTCGGTGAATTGCAGCGACAATGAGAACTTACTAGAATGCCTGCAGACCAATGTCACTGTTAAAGATTTGGAAAATTTTTACAATTCTAATTCGTTTTTTCCAAAAGGTGCTTGGTATTCTAAGTTTTGTCCTTGTGTCGATGAAGATTTTTTAACTGACGAGCCAAAGAAATTATGGAATAATGGAACAGTTAAAAACAATGACATCATTCTTGGAATTACAAAAGACGAATCTTTCCTATTTGATCAAACATTACTTCAACAATCAAGAGAAATTAGTTTTTTTACAAAAACATTTGAAACATTGTTAAAAACTTACTTCAAGAATTCCTCAGAAGCCGTTTATAACCAAGCTCTGGAGTTGTACCAGGCAAAATGTATTCCATCGTTTATAGAAGCTTTCAAACCAATTGTGGCGTTTAATTCAGATATTTGGTTTATTTGTCCGACAAGAAACGACGCAAATTTTCGATCACAAATTTCGAAGGCAACGAATGTTTATCTTTACCAATACTCTTACTCGTCACCAATCCCTCGAGGACCAATTCCTATGTACGCTCAAGGAAAATTTGGATTTGCGGCACATGGCCTCGAAAGTGTGGTATGATCGAAATTTTGAATGAGTAATTAATAATTGAATGGTCGAACGATTAAATAATTGAATGATAGAATGATGGAATTATGGAGTGATGGAGTGATGGAGTGATGGAATAATGGAATGATGGAGTGATGGAATGATGGAATGATGGAGTTATAGAACGATGGAGTGATGGAATGATGGAGTGATGAAAGGATGAAATGATGGAGTGATGAAATGATGAAATGATGAAGTGATGAAATGATGGAGTGATGAAATGATGGAATGATGGAGTGATGGAATGATGGAGTGATGGAGTGATGGAGTGATGGAGTGATGGAGTGATGGAGTGATGGAATGATAGAGTGATGGAGTGATGAAATGATGGAGTGATGGAGTGATGAAATGATGAAATGATGAAATGATGAAATGATGGAGTGATGAAATGATGAAATGATGGAGTGATGAAATGATGGAGTGATGAAATGATGGAATGATGGAGTGATGAAATGATGGAGTGATGGAGTGATGAAATGATGGAATGATGGAGTGATGAAATGATGGAATGATGGAGTGATGAAATGATGGAATGATGGAGTGATGAAATGATGGAATGATGGAGTGATGAAATGATGGAATGATGGAATGATGGAGTGATGGAATAGCACAAATAAATAACATCTTAACATCCTAGATAACTTTATAACCTGTGAGCTCCCTGGATGAGTTGCTACCGCAACTCTTGGGGTAAATGTTAATAAAATATGTTTATCATTATAACTTTTTTTTTGTGAAATTGCAGCCTACGTTTGGCGAGTCAATAAAAAATCCAAGATATTTTTCTGAAGACCAAATTCTGCCTATGCGAATAATTTTATACTTTATAAACTTTGCCAAAACTGGGTAAGTAACAGATATTCTTTTACACAAATAATGAGAAACGTTAACAGAATTTACACCTAATTAAATAATGTAATAGCATTGTTTTCTTACTGATAGTCTTTGCTATTTCTAAAGTCTTTTTCTGTGAATGTTTTTATACAGTGACATGATCCTAATTCAGGTGTAACAAAGTTACCGATCGTTTTTGATAAAATCGACAGTTTACTCAAGTGGCCAAAATTTACAAATTCTAGCAGAGAATACCTGGACATGGAAAGTCTGTCACGAATGATAGTTGGAAAAAGATTACGAGAAATGCATTGCGATTTCTTGAACGATCCTGAAAGATTCACTGGGCAATCAACAAGTGTCACTGTAAAACACGTCGCTCTGCTTGGTGTGGCGCTGCTTGTCGTGGTATTGTTGCAGTCAATTTTTTAACTCTTTCTTAAAAACGTTTCTTTTTACATATAGACCTCGTGATTTCGTATCCGATTTCTTAGCACTTTTAGAAATAAATTGGAGATGGTTCATTCATTAAAAGTTAGTCAATGCTAGGTTTGTAATTAAAACATATTAGTGTATTTGGTGACAATTGCAGCCAAACTCTTTAGTGAGATCACCAACGACCCACAACATCGCCTTCATAATTTACTTCCTGTTAGAAACATAAATAATTACTTTTGAGGAACACAAGGAATCTCGTACGCCCTTTATGTAAGACCGAGCGTTGTAAAAACAGTTTTATCCAAAGTTATATTTACAGCTCGTAGACATTTTAACTATTTTTAACAGATTAGATCCACTGACTGACTATATCTATCTATCTAATTATCTGTTAGTAATAGACATTTTTATCTTTTATAATATAGTTCTAGTTTAATATTATATCACATGTAAGACTAAATGTATTTCAGCTTTATATGGCTGCAAACCTATTCATTAAAAACTATCTATCTATCTATCTATCTATCTATCTATCTATCTATCTATCTATCTATCTATCTATCTATCTACCTACCTACCTACCTACCTACCTACCTACCTACCTACCTACCTACCTACCTACCTACCTACCTACCTACCTACCTACCTACCTACCTACCTACCTACCTACCTACCTACCTACCTACCTACCTACCTACCTACCTACCTACCTACCTACCTATCTACCTATCTACCTATCTACCTATCTACCTATCTACCTATCTACCTACCTATCTATCTATCTATCTATCTATCTATCTATCTATCTATCTATCTATCTATCTATCTATCTATCTATCTATCTATCTATCTATCTATCTATCTATCTATCTATCTATCTATCTATCTATCTATCTAGCTATTTACCTATCTACCTATCTACCTATCTACCTATCTACCTATCTACCTATCTACCTACCTACCTACCTACCTACCTACCTACCTACCTACCTACATACCTACCTACCTACCTACCTACCTACATACCTACCTACCTACCTACCTACCTACCTACCTACCTACCTACCTACCTACCTACCTACCTACCTACCTACCTACCTACCTACCTACCTACCTACCTACCTACCTACCTACCTACCTACCTACCTACCTACCTACCTACCTACCTACCTACCTACCTACCTACCTACCTACCTACCTACCTACCTACCTACCTACCTACCTACCTACCTACCTACCTACCTACCTACCTACCTACCTACCTACCTACCTACCTACCTACCTACCTACCTATCTATCTATCTATCTATCTATCTATCTATCTATCTATCTATCTATCTATCTATCTATCTATCTATCTATCTATCTATCTATCTATCTACAGTAGTACTGACGTTTACTTTTGACTATTCATTGTGACCACTGATCTCTTAATTTGCATCTAGTTAGAGTAATAGTGCTGCTGTAAATAGAGGGTGGTAAAGGGTATTTTCGTGAGCCGTGAATTGCCAATATATTTTCTTGTGAAATGTGAAATGCCGGAATTTTGTGTCGTGAAACGTGATTTGTATTCCATTCGTGAGCCGTGATTGTCGATAATAATTGTCCGTGAAATGAGAATAAAGTACTGAAGTTGTCGTGAACTGTGATTATTTATAATTTTTAAGATTATAAGTTTAATTTGTTCAAATCTGCTGTCAGATCGCGGGAAATGCCATTTTAGAGACCCCAATTTCAAAAATTTTCCGGGGGAGCATGCCCCTGGACCACCCTACAACTGTGGACCACAACTTTGACTGACGTCTTCAAAATCCTAAATTCGCCCCTGATTATGACGAATATGAGCTTCAATCTACTTCACTTTCTGTGAATAATTGTCACAGAGTTGATTAAACGTTCCCATAATATTTTGTGAAACGTGAAATGGCAGTTTTCTTATCCGTGAAATGAGAAATGACTTTTTTATTTCCCGTGAGACGTGATCCGTACCCCACCCCCCCCCTTTACCACCCTCTAAATATTCAGTATTTTTGTTTCGTTCCCCGCAGGAACGAAACTGTTACTGTGTTAGCTTTCCATTGACGTCACAAAAGAAACTGTCATCACAGATGAAAATAGTCCAATCGCAGTGCAGTGTTGTTGGCAGCATAAGCCAAAACTTCGATCTTATCCAATGAAATCAAAATTCCGCATAAAAAATTTAGTTGTAGGCGTGGTTAAACGCCAAAACGAAGTGAAATAATATTGCTGATCTAGCATAATTAGCTGAACGACGTAAACAATCCCGTGTGAAGTGATCACGAACAAGCGAATGCCGAGTACTGTAGGAACTTTCCCCTCTTTGAATTCTCCGAAATTGCATTCTAACTGCTCGTTGCCGCTTTAGATTTAATAATAAAGATTGAGATTGGGCGAACAGCATTCCGAGGTCGGGTCGAGTCAGTGGTCGAGTTGACCCTTGGCCTTGGAAAAGCTACTCAATCACTCCAGTATTTGTTCCGATCAAATACAAACTTTGAAAGAATTATACACAGATTGAAGATTACTTAATAAATTTTAACTTAAATATCAGTGGCACAAATGATCGCTAATGTAGCCGGCTTTCCTAAACAGCGACATTTCATGTATCTACTGACGCCACATGTACATTTCTCCTATTCACCTCTGACCGTGTAAGGAGGCAAATAAAACGTTGCCAAAATAATTGCGTTCTCAAGAAAATTACGAGACGCTAGCAGGTAAGGCCTGGTTTATATATCGCACAATCGTCGCATTTAATTAAGACAAATTTATAATTCATATTAATTAATTCTTTGAACGTTTTCATGGCGATAAAGTAATATAAATAAGTTTTGTGGAAACACCACGTAAACTATTTCTTTGCTAAGCTTTCGGCCTGTTGACTCAGGCCTTCATCAGAGCAATGACAACAAGTTGTTGGCTCACGTCATTTATAAACTAAGCAACTGATCAATTAAATCACGTAGTTTATAAATGACGTGAGCCAACAACTTGTTGTCATTGCTCTGATGAAGGCCTGAGTCAACAGGCCGAAAGCTTAGCAAAGAAATAGTTTACGTGGTGTTTCCACAAAACTTATTTATAATTCATATTAACTTCGTCGATTAGACGACGTCATTGCGACTTCGTTTTATACGACGAAATTAATTCAGACAAATTTAATGTTTTGCACATTAAAACACAAAAAATTAAATTAAGAGCAGGGAATTTATACATTTAATTCGCTGCGCCGTGTCACCGATACAACGTCTTAGAGGAACTTACTCCCCATTTAATTGATTAAATTACTGTAAATTCGTCTGAAATGCGACGATTGTCCGACGTATAAACTAGGCCTAAAAGAAACAGGAAGTGTGACTGTCCCGCTGTTGTTTTGTTGATGATTATCAAGAAAACGACTCCATTGAATGACATCAAGTTCAAATTCAATCTGTTCAAATTCATCAGTTCCCCCATAGGCCAACAACCAATTGTACTTATACCGCAGAACGTTACCTCTCCGCGACAGCGTAACCATCAAAACATTTTGCTTCTAACATTGTAGGCCTTGTCGCGTCAGACCACTGGCGGGAATTGGCCGAGCTAAAATTCGTCATTCCCCCAATCGACATGCAACCGCCTCTTATAAGAGGCTGACGGGAACGAAACAGCTATTTCTTTTTAGAAATTGTTTCTTGTTGCAACTATTTTTTACTTGACTTGAAAATTACGTTAGGTTTGTCAAAACGTTGTCAATTTTAATAGAATATGTTTTCATCGTTCAAATTTATCTTGAGAGTAACATTATGTCGATAAAATGAAGACAGAAGATGTAAGATGTGACTATTTTTTGTACAAAGGCAAGTCCGTTGCCGCGACAACATGGAAATGTGCGACGAATCGCTCTAAACGGCCCTAATCAAACGAGACGCAAGTCATCGCAAGTTGGCAGTCACGAATTCCTGTGGCGGTCTTCGAACTCCCCAAATTAACAAAATAAAGGTTCATGAGTGTTTTAAACAAGTTTTTAACTTTGTCACGGTACATGATATTTTTGGGAAACTATTCAGAGCGGCTGGCTGAGATAGCGTGACCGGCAACTTGCGATGACTTCGTAACTGTAATAGTTTATCCCTAGACAACTGGTAGTATAGATCAGAGAGATCATATAAATACTAGAGGGGGCATTGGCGGGAAAACTTGGTAACCACATGGGGGCCGCCATTACCTTGATATTTCAGTTAGATACTTGATTATTTGCAGGTCGACCTCACATCCAAAATTAAGGATTATCCTTAATTGTCAACTCGCCTAGAATTAAGGCTAATCCTTAATTTTAAATGAAAACTCTCCCCCATACCCCAACCACTAACCACAACCCCCCGGAAACCCTAAACCTAACCACAACCCCCCGGTAGCCCTAAGCCTAATCACAAGCCTCCGGAAAAAAGTCCCACCTCTCAGACCCCGACCACAACGCCCCTCTAGGATTCTTAGCTTTATGTGTTCAAGTTTAACATCCCGCTTGTGGGACAGATAAATTAAGGCCATGTCTTAATTTGAGCCCTAAAGATATACGCTTAATTTTGGTAAGAGATCGTGTTGTTATTTGATATTTCAGTTAGATACCAGTCCTTTGCCAACCAACGCGCCTAATGTTTACCTCCAAGAAAATCCAAGATGGCGGCGTTCAATGGACAATTTGCATTACAGCAATGCATCATGGGTAGAATGGTAGCGCTTCACTTGCAGGCGAAATGGCCGTCACGAAACGAGCATTTTGTTTGTGAGAAGAATGGATTCTTTTAAGCACATTTTTTGTAGCGCAGGAGAATTTCGAAAAGGGGAATGTATTTGGGGGACTATATAGAACGTTGTGTGCCAAGGACAGCGAAATCAGAGCAAAAATGGACGAGAAAATTGCTATAGAACTATTGAAAGAGTGAAGAATATGCTAGTAAATACATTCCCGAAGGGAGGTTCTTCTCGACGTTTTCAGGTGAGTGAGCTTAGTGAACATCGGACAGCTCATCATTTTGCCTAACAGACATGTGTGTGTTGTTGTTCTATCCCGATCTCGTATTTTCCGAATTGCCAAGTGTTCTGTAATGATTTTTTCGTTTGTTGAAATGGACAACCTTTGGCGATGATGTCTGTCATTCGTTCGATTAAGCATGTCCTCTGAAGATAATGTTTTTAAAGTCTCTTTAAACTTTTTGGCGCGAAAACAAACCGGTTTTATCGGCAACGGCACTGGCACTTTGTAAAAACACCAAGAAGAAAGCACTTTTGCCTGGGTTTCTACTGTTGTTTTTCTATTCTGCTTCCTTTGTTGTGGTCGGTTCGTATCCTGTCAAATAAACCAGTAGGTTCTAGAACTAGTGTAGGCTGTAAATACATATTTATAACTATAAATTCGCTTAAAACGTTGAAAATTTACCGAGTTTTGTTGCTGTGTTGTAGGCAACAAGCTTTGTAAAACAGTGACTTGGAAATTTTAATTTTAGGCTAAACACTGTACGACATTCTTTAACTTATAAATTTCGAATTTTTCTCAGTGTTCTATTCATAGATAATATAGTTATAGTTGATATAATCTTAACTTTGCAAATTTTAGTAGTAGTTTTATAAATCTTGATAGTTAATATTAAAATTTTTAGGTAGGTACTGTACATAAATCTGTAAATAGTAAATTCTAAAATATATAATTATAAAAAAGCATATTAATAACTCATATATAATTGTAAATAGGTTTTAATATTAATTTATAAAATGGATAATGAACCGTGTACTTCAATGAAGTCAGATAAAAAATTGGCAACTTTAGGAGATGGGTGGACAAAGAGCTTAAAAGATATTCCCGCATTTTCATACAAAAAATTAGAAGAACATTTAGTCCTTCAGTCTGAAAAAACACCTGATTGCAAGCCTGCTGAAGCATTTAAACACAAGAAAAGTGGATATTAACAAATAACAATTTGACTGTTAAAGAATCAAACTCTAATCCTAAATAATAGGAAACGAAATTGTTAAATGAACTTAATTACTACAGTATTGATAAAATATGTTGTGCCATATTAAAAATTCTGAATACAATAATATGTACACAGAAGTTTTCTGCTTTATAAAAAGGTACTGCTTTAAGTACACGAATAATATTATGGCTGGTAACCTTTCATTCACATCAATTGTGATGTGTATATATCATGATGATAAAGAATTGTTTGCACAATTACTTATTTGTCCGAGACATTCACTCTTCCGGTTCTTGGATCAATGGTCTGCAGAACAAAGTCAGATAAGAGCAGATAACCCAAATCTTGTTCAAGTCTGCAGCCATTGAAATAGGTAAGTTATGTTGAAGAATGCGAACGTTCTTTATTCTCCGAATGGCTCGTTCAACGTGGATTCGATGTTTGGCAATCCTTCTTGTTTTTACTTCATCCTCTTCAGAAAATTGTTTCTGTTCACCAAGGAAGGGAGGTAGGTTTAACGACACATCAGCTGGTAAGTCATCCTCAATTCCAAACCCTCTATCTGCCATTATCTCATCACCTGGTTCGAGTAACTTCAAAACTCCACAGTCGTTTGTCAGTTGCTTATCTGATGTGTTTCCTGCATAAAGTTCTGAGACAAATGTTAAGTCACCTCTGGGAGAAATACCAACCAGACCTTTGCCAGTATTATGGTGTTTGTATGTTGAAAAGGTAGCACTTTGACTTCTTGGTTCAGAGGGCATTTCTACAAATAATTCTGTACAATCAAGTATGACCCTAGTATTTGGATAATTTTCCTTAAAACTTTGAGGCATTGTTTCCCTTACATAATCTTGTGAGGGCCAAATGGGGATGGATCTTAACCTTCTGTACAAGAAGTCAAGCCATGTAACCCAAATTCTTGACACCTGAGATGCAGATATGTGAAATCGGTTTGCTAAGTCCCTTTCCAACAAACCCAATCTAAGTCTTGAAAGACACAAGAATAGCTCTTCCTCTGGGGGTAACAACCGCTTTGGTCCACCCTTCTGCCGTGTTGTGGTTTGTGTTGTACTGTTGCAAGACCCAATGTACTGTAATCTTTCACAAGCAGGACAAAGATAATCATAAAATGCCTTAAATGTATTGTAATTACAAAACCCAGTGTAGAACTCAAAATCACTATCACTGTTTTTAAATTGATGTACAGAGAAAGTATGTTGCTGAATCTTTTCCTCAAGATGGGAAATTTCCTCTTCTTGCTCTTTCTTATTTTGTTCCAAAGTCTTAACCAAATGTTCAAGTTCTGAGATCTTATGATGCATGTCTTCCAATGGTGTGGTTTCTTCTTTCATCTGACTATGGTTGATGTCCTGCTTTGTGTTAGCTCTATCTCTACATTTGGATGTTTGTCTAGGTTTGGTTGGTGTAGGCAATATAACTTTGCTTACAATGGTTGGAATGTTATGAATAGAAGTCTTCTTCCCACCTTTGAAATGTCTAGAACAAACTTTGTGATATTTATTTGGAGCAAAGTCAGCTCTACCAACCCAATGCAACCACATCTTTCTCAGCTTTCTGTCAGTGGGAAATTGGTAAAATGAAAGTTCTGGATTTCGTTTTGTGTTGCTATCACATGTAGGAATACAGCAAGATGTTCCACCTCCTTTTCTCTTCCTTTCTGAAGATGTAGTTACTTTGGCTCCTAAAGTTGCCAATTTTTTATCTGACTCCATTGAAGTACACGGTTCATTATCCATTTTATAAATTAATATTAAAACCTATTTACAATTATATATGAGTTATTAATATGCTTTTTTATAATTATATATTTTAGAATTTACTATTTACAGATTTATGTACAGTACCTACCTAAAATTTTAATATTAACTATCAAGATTTATAAAACTACTACTAAAATTTGCAAAGTTAAGATTATATCAACTATAACTATATTATCTATGAATAGAACACTGAGAAAAATTCGAAATTTATAAGTTAAAGAATGTCGTACAGTGTTTAGCCTAAAATTAAAATTTCCAAGTCACTGTTTTACAAAGCTTGTTGCCTACAACACAGCAACAAAACTCGGTAAATTTTCAACGTTCTAAGCGAATTTATAGTTATAAATATGTATTTACAGCCTACACTAGTTCTAGAACCTACTGGTTTATTTGACAGGATATGAACCGACCACAACAAAGGAAGCAGAATAGAAAAACAACAGTAGAAACCCAGGCAAAAGTGCTTTCTTCTTGGTGTTTTTACAAAGTGCCAGTGCCGTTGCCGATAAAACCGGTTTGTTTTCGCGCCAAAAAGTTTAAAGAGACTTTAAAAACATTATCTTCAGAGGACATGCTTAATCGAACGAATGACAGACAACATCGCCAAAGTTGTCCATTTCAACAAACGAAAAAATCATTACAGAACACTTGGTAATTCAGAAAATACGAGATCGGGATAGAACAACAACACACACGTGTCTGTTAGGCAAAATGATGAGCTGTCCGATGTTCACTAAGCTCACTCACCTGAAAACGTCGAGAAGAACCTCCCTTCGGGAATGTATTTACTAGCATATTCTTCACTCTTTCAATAGTTCTATAGCAATTTTCTCGTCCATTTTTGCTCTGATTTCGCTGTCCTTGGCACACAACGTTCTATATAGTCCCCCAAATACATTCCCCATTCCGAAATTCTCCTGCGCTACAAAAAATGTGCTTAAAAGAATCCATTCTTCTCACAAACAAAATGCTCGTTTCGTGACGGCCATTTCGCCTGCAAGTGAAGCGCTACCATTCTACCCATGATGCATTGCTGTAATGCAAATTGTCCATTGGTTACCCCCTCTAGTATTTAATATGACATATATGAGAGACACAGTTTGTAATAATAAAACACAAAATATGAGTCGAGAAATATTATAAGGATGATTAACAGATGATTATATACGTTATATTTTGTCGACTCTGTAATTACAAAGTCATCATCAAACAAGTAGAGAAGTGTTGAGATCTAGAAGGTAAATGAACTTGTGACAATGTGACGTCCCCGATCTGTCGTTTGGGTCATCTATAGCCCTTGGATCCAGGACCGCGCGGAGCCGCCATCTTAATTATTTAAGAGAGGCGATATTTCTAACTTTTTAGCTGTGGAACATTTATTGTACTTTATTCATTTGTTCAGTTCCTGTAGAGCTTACAGACGTAAGTTATCCTTACGGTTGATATTTTATATATAGCTTCGAGTTAATACGGCTTACTTATAAATATTTTGTGACTTCACTATTGCTGGTATGCATCTTACGTCATTGCCGCCATGTTGGTTGACGTTTTCAAAAGATTCTCATCATCTGCAATTATAATATCATCAAACATGGCGAAAATATCTTTGTCCTTTGAATCTCAAGGGATTGGTTGCACACCAGCTATATGTTGTCTGTATTTCATTTTTAATAATATACATGAAAAAATTTCTCAATTTTGATTGGCTGAGAGCAGTTTTGAGGAAATACAGTGCAGAAAAAAGGAAGTACAGTGCAAATTTTCTATTTTTTAAAAATTTGTACAAAAATCATTTTGGACTAGAAGAAAAGCTCTTCCTGTTTGTTATTTTTATGGGTTTTTTTTTATGTATGTTATTTGCACAAAGCAGTTTGATTGGAAAGATTCTCTTCATGTTAAATTTTTTCATGTATATTATTAATAAGTAATAGCATGATTTCCTGTGTAATTTGAAAAAAAAGCATGCACTCATGAGCTTCTCAAAGACCTCAAATAGCACTCGTCCTTTGGACTCGTGCAATATGTCTTTGAAAAACTCACTTGTGCATGTTTTTTCCAAATTGCACTCGAAACCTTGCTATTACCTATACAGTGTAATAAAAGTAGTGTGCTGCGTAGGCAGTGTTGAAACATTTCTCTCTGAAGAAGGGCCTTAAACGTTAGACCACTCACGTTCTCTGTTTCGGCAGTATTAACCTACTATACCATATTTCGATTGCTATTACTTATACATATTGCCATATATTTGTCATTTCTATGACTGTCTTACAAGAACCCAGGAGGGACGATACAAAAACAATCAAGAGCAACATTGTCTATCAGATGTGTTTTCTAATAGTACAAGTTAATCATCCGAAGGCATAATATGGTAAGATTTTGTTAAATTGTTATAACAGTATGTCTTACAGTGTACTTTGCAATTTTTAGTATTATTCCAGAATATTAGGGCCATTTTACTTTGGTCACGAACAAATTGACCTTTCTGCATGAAGTGCTTGGATAACACATTGAGAGATTTGATTGGCTCTCACAAAGCTTTGGACATCCAAAACTTTGGACAAACACAGGGGCGGATACAGGGGGGGGGGGGTGACTGGGTGACTAGTCACCCCCCTTCCCTGCCCCAACCAATACAGGATTATACAGCGATACACTAGCAGCTGTTTATACAAATCACAACAGTCACTCGTGTGTAAAACGTGCATAAATTATATTGTATAACAATGCTTATTGATACAGGCCGTAGCTATGGCCTCTCCTTTGCAATAAGATTGGACATCATGATACGCTAATATCTTGTAAAATTTGAAACCCCAATTTTAAAACAGTAAGAATCATGATTATATAGACGTATTGTATACAATCTCAATCTGAAATCTGAATATACATAGTAATTTTGGAACATAAACGTATAAAACATATCCCCATGAGTCCACGACAATGACAACATATGGTGTATTCATATATTTGGGTATTTTGTTTGGTAATTTATATCCTTCAAAACTCTTTCAAATCCCCCTCAAAATGCAGGAAATGCTATTTCAGAGACTCTAAAATTCAAAATTTTTCCAGGGGAGCATGCCCCCAGACCCCCCTGGAAGTTTGTTGCATCTTCGGTGCCACCCTGCCCCCACGTAGTAAGTATTGCCTGTTTTGCTCCCCCCCCCCCCACACGCCCTTGTTAAATATTCTGAAAGAAGCAACTGAGCACCTTATAGTCACCCCCCTTGCAAAAATCCTGTATCCACCACTGAAACATTGGACATTAGCCAATCAGATTTGTCAAAAAGAAAGATCACATTCACTTCATGCAGAAAGGTCTATTGACCATTTATATGAGTGTGGTGTGTTACTCCATACTATTTGTTTATTACAGTCTTGTGTGCAATCAGGCCAAATTTCGTTGAAGTAGATTGAATAGAGACAGATATGGAACTTTTAGATGTTACTCTTTAGATGAAAATATATCAAATTTTGGCAATATAACCTCAAATTACAGCTGTTTTGACTAAACAATTTGTCTACATGTATTTTGAGTTGTCACACGATTCTTCTATGTTCTTGTGAGCCAACAGTGAATGGTCAGTGGCTAATACTTAGAATTTACCCCCATAAAAGGACGAATAAGTGATGAACCCCTATTTTTGGCTTGGGAAAATTCTGCACAAAATCAAATTATTTAACCCATAATAGCTCAACAACACATAGAGTGTTAGTGATGACATGTCAAGACCTGCTGATTGCTCTTTGCAAAGTAATATTCACTCGAGACATGGCTGTGTGTACCCGTGATGCTGATTGGAATGCTGGAGTAACCCTGAATCTCTTTCGAGGAGTTCTTTTCTTGTTATTTTGGCAGTGTTGCAAGTTGCAAGAAAAGTTGGATGGGTTCTACTTTTTGCTGCAACTTGCAACAAAGTTCGCAAGTTGCTGAATGTGTAACACCCTTCCTGCAACTTGCAACACAATTCTTTTCAAGGCTAGCCAATCAGGTGTACGAATTTCGGGATACCGCGCACTCGAGACTGGGGCCAAACACTCCTGGAACAAAAAAGATGGTGGATCAATGTGACGACATGACGTAGGCTACCCTCTAGGCAACTTGCGATTTTTTTTAATTGGTAAAGTTTTTGCAAGTTGTAAGAAAAATCGCATCGTGTAACAGTAGCTTACTCTTCAGCCAAAAACATCAATCAGTTATGTATTTCTGTAAAATCATTTCACCATCTTTAAGATTTTCGTTACATTGAACACACTGTCTACACACCGCTCTACTTCTATATTACTCCATGATTTACTGACTTTAGCTCCATATGTCAGTATTTCATTCTCTAAAATCTCAGTAGCTCATCACCTTTAATATTTTCTATACATGTACATCGTAACACACTGTCTACACAGGACTCTTCTTATTACTTTCAGATTTCATAACGATATGTAATATACATAATATTCAGTTTAAAAGACAGGGGAGGGGAAGTGTTAGAAACGAGCAACTAATAAAATACTATTTTATTTTCAAGGTAATCCAACTGATAATCTTGTTGTTCTTTGCAACCAATGAAATAGCAGCAATAAAAACCAACGGTACGTCACTTCCGCCATAGTGGTATACATGACTGTGTAAAAATGCACAAATTGTTCATGGTTGTCAACGGGCGTGAACAATGTTGTACTGTTCGCTGTGAACAATGTTGTGCTGCACTCCGTGAACAAGTTGTTCACTTATAGTTCGAACAACTTGTTCACGTATAAATCAACAGTCATGAACAAGTTGTTCTAACAGCACATTTTTATAGTCAACAACGTTGTTTGCACATGATACAATATGTTGTGACAGCATGATGAAGTAACAAGGCTGAACAACAATGTTACAACAATTGTGAACATGACTGGTGTATCAACACGTCCTTCGGTTGTTTCAACATGCGTGGGTAACTGCTGTTGTTTCATGAAGCTGTAACAACATGATGAAACAATGATGAACAATATTGTTTATTCATCTAGGTTGTTCACACATGATAACAACGTTGTTCAGTACAGCATTGTTCAGCAACAATGCTGTAACAACTTGGAGATTTTTATGCGTATACTCCAACACTAATCAACCCTGGGTCTAGTGCTGCGCAAACTCTGGTTTTTCCAGCTCCAGCTCCGGCTCCGGCTGCTTTACAGCTCAAATATCCGGCTCCGGCTTCTTTGGTAAGTTGGTTCCCAACTGGGGATAGAGTCCAACCAGATATTATTCGGCTCAACTTTGTCCCCAGGGTCTTTTCCCGGTGAAAGCCGCAAAACTGTCAAGCGACTCAAGCAAACGCAATGCGACAACTAGCAATGTCAGGAATGATGAAAACTTTATAGAACCGAATAAAGTTACACTACTACAAATAATAAAATACAAAGTATAAATTGCCAAGGGTTTTTAAAACTTTTTATAATTAAATTTAATGAACGCTAAGCCCTGGTGTTAAGGTGCCTGGTTGCCGTTCAACAGCTCCACTTGCACTCCCCATGCGCTCACTCACAATATCTGTCAGTGTTGTCAGCAGTGACCCTTTATGTGGTTTATGAACTGCATTTCTTGTCATTCTGAATTTCCAGCCGGAGCTGGGAGAACTCCGGCTTCGGCTCCGGCTGACCAAAAAACGCCGGAGCTCCGGCAGAGCTCCGGCCTCGGGCTACTATGGTAGACGGAGGGCAGGTCTCCGGCGCACACCACTACCCTGGGATTAATATTTTCTGAAAGGATTTTTTCCGGGATTATAATAAGGAAAACTTGGGGTTGAAGAAAAACTGCCTGTTTCAAAATATATAGCAGATCAAGAGATCAGTGTGGCATAAATACAGCGGCGGAGCCAGGGGAGGAACCCAAAGGGACTGCCCTCTTTTGGGTAGCTAAGAATGCAGTATGGATCTCTTAATTCGTAGAAAATCAAATGAGTCATCAAACTCGAGATTTTGGTTATGCTACATCGTAGAAATTTATCTTGAAGTTGAACTGCGGCCGATTGTATAAAAAGATAGTTAACTTTAACTGTAGTTGAAGACTAACCCTAGCCAATCATGGATCAGCATTTGAGAAGTTAACTACGATTTAACTACGCGACGAGTAGTTAAACTGTCGTTAAGTTTTTTATACACTTATAAATAACAGACCTCTGATATTTAAAGCAGCTGTGACATTTTCCTTCGCTATGGGTCTCACTGATAGCTGTACAACATATATTATTATTAATAATTGTCAGTTGTTTGCTGTTCAAGCTGTGTTAGTTAGTAATACTCAGAAAAACTCTGAGCTCTAAGTGGGACTCGAACCCACAACCTTCTGAATGCAAGCCAGACGCTCTAACCATTGAGCCACTAGAACTCAGATAGCCGAGCAAGGTTAATTAAGGTACTTATATCTTAGACTGTGCCCAGTCCTCCAGGAACGAGTCTTAACCGCTCGGTTACAAGTACTTGTTGGTCTACAAGTCGCGTTGTAACAGTAAGTTGAACAGCAAACAACTGACAATTATTACTAACCAAGCTGCAATTTCTGAAACTAATATATTATTATTATTATTATTATTATTATTATTATTATTATTATTATTATTATTATTATTATTATTTTTATTATTATTATTATTATTAAATAGATCAGTTACAAACTAGTTCGGCGAGGCTGCATGTCCGTCCAAATGCCTTAAAATGTAACAGCATGATGAAGCAACAAGGCTGAACAATGTGAACATGACTGGTGTATCATTATTATTATTACTAGAAATACATGAACGCAACAACCCCTCGCCCATTTTATATGCATTTTTTAGCCCCACTCCCCCCCCCCCCTCCCATAATTTCTGTTTTTGTTGTATTAATGACACACAGATCATCTTTAAATTTTATATGTATTTTTGAAACACACACCCCCTGATTAAAATATTAAAGCCCTCCTGATATGCATTTAAAGGGTAACTGACTGTTTACTTTCAGATTTCTGATTTGAAAATTGAACATACAAAAGCAAAACTTAGGTTTCATTAATTGAACTATAACTGTAAAACATATATTCATTGTTTATAGGTTTCCAAGTGAAATATTTTT
Organism: Corallium rubrum; assembly: GCA_964035015.1. Lineage (NCBI taxonomy): Eukaryota > Metazoa > Cnidaria > Anthozoa > Scleralcyonacea > Coralliidae > Corallium > Corallium rubrum. Next base: position 1,703,975 of record OZ036005.1, on the reverse strand, counting down.
AGCAAGTCTTTAAATGGCTTCCCTCTGCTGTTCTGCATACATGTTTTACAAAGGCAGAATTAAAAGTTAACAGCTCCAAAACTACATTTATAATATATAGTCTGAGATAAAAACAATTCAGTAGAATCGGATTCGAGAAAGAAATATTAAACAGACAACGTTTCTGGTGAAAATTTGGAAATACTGCCTAGAAAATCGGCAAAGCTGGCCCATGAGTATTATAAATAATAAGAAGTGCATATACACAGTCAATGAAAAACACCACGTCCAGATAAGTTTTACAAGTTTTTAAAAAAGTAGGCACGAATATAAGTGGAGCTGTATATCATTTAGGTTTAAGCGAAAACATGAAAACAACACAATGTATTAAAGTAATTAAACTTTATATAATAGATGCTAGATTAAGTTTAACGGACGAGTGACTATAAAAGGGCTTTTACTTAAACGTATTGCCGGTTTTGGAACTTAATACAATGAATCCAATCAGCAAAATAAATATACAAATCCCCTACCTGAGTTACCACAAACACTGCCAATTCAGATCGACTTTTTGTTTACCATACAGCGTTTAGAATCTTCAGGTTTTCTGGTTTCTCTTCAAGATATATTAAACCACCGTTTGTTGTTTTAGAGCGGGCTCCATTTCGTTTCTTTCGTTTCGCAAAATATAGCCATAGATTTAGTTTAAAATTTTGTGGTGCTTCGTTGTCAGTCACCAGTACCCAACAATCCTTACCGCATGACACCCTACGACGTATATATATATATATATATATATATATATATATATATATATATATATATATATATATATATATATATATATATAAACAGCTTCCAGATTTTCGTCTGCCTTGCTTTTTCTACACGCGTGTAAAATGAACTCCACGCGTGTCGAGATTAGCACCCTCACCGGGCTCCGGGCCTTCGGCCCGTCGCCCGGCTCGGGGATTATTATTATTTTTATTATTATTAATTATTATTAATTATTATTAATTATTATTAATTATTATTAATTATTATTAATTATTATTAATTATTATTAATTATTATTATTATTATTATTGTTATTATTATTATTATTATTATTAAGTAGATCAGTTACAAACTAGTTCAGCAAGGCTGCATGTCCATCCAAATGCCTTAAAATGCTTTAAATTTTGTTGTTCGCAAATTGTAAAATCAAACATTTTGCTTTCTTAGAATGCAGAAAATGTTATTTCAGAGACTTTAAATGTTCAAAATTTTCCAGGATCATGCCCCAGACATCCGCTACGTCACTACGCGATCGACGACTCGATTCCTATCTTCCTATAATTCTTTAGTCAAAATCCTGGATCCACCCATGATAAATATACGCGAACCTGATTGAGAAACATTTCACTCGACTCTTAAAGTGCCTATGAAGCCAAAATTATTATTGTCTTAAATGAAAGAACTCTCAAAACGACAAAGTAACAACTTTTGCAGATCTTCGTTTCCGTGTCTCGTTGTTGAGATATTTCAATTTGCTTGATATGCAAATTAAACACTTTGACGTCACACGTGTATGATAGGGAGTTTACGAACTACGACGACGACGGCAGTGGACAACGCGATATAAATTTTTGTATTTAAAAGAAAACACGGTTGAATAACTTCCCTGTTTGCTTATTTTATGACTTTTAAAACGTTCGATAACTCGTAAAATGATTGCATTGAAAGTGTTGAAGGCATTCATAAGCAACAGCCTTCATCTGTCCATGACTTAACATCGTCATGAAGACGTGAATTTTCACTCAATGGCGTTGTAAACATAACGAGGACGACTTAAAGATTTCTCTTGCTGTATGCGAAATAGACGCACAGGATCGGCTTCGAAGTGATTTCGTTTGATAATAGCAAAGATATAGAACTTTCTCCGATTACTCATTATACACGTGTGATGTCAAAGTGTTTAATTTGCATATCAAAGAAACTGAAATATATCAACAACGAAGCATGGAAACGAAGATATGCAAAAGACGTTACATTGTAGTTTTAAGAGTTCTTTCATTTAAGACAGTAATAATTTTCGCTTCATAGGCACTTTTAAGATGACTGCATGCCGCTTAGGCCATCAAAACATTAACCTCTTTCGCAGACGTTCTTTGAGGGCCTTCGTGCAACCATGTAGTTAGTTACAACATTTATTTAAACACGATAAATTATATCATGGCAGGAAGACGCTGATGTGGTCGTGCATGTATGTACCTACTGTATATGACAAGCAATTCAAAAACCTATATATTTTTTTACAGTTCAACTAAGACCGTATAAAAATTAAAAGTATATATCTAAATAATCCACCATGCGCCATATCACAAGACCATGCACTATAACCTAGACGAGTAACTTTCACAAACACTGATGCAGTATTATGCAGTATAGGTTCAAGCCATTTACTTTAATTAATGTAACAATTATACCACATAGTTCCAATTCGAAGGTTTGTTTTTCCTCATGTAGTTATCACAACCAAGACTGGCAAAGTCCAAGGAGACATTCAACCATCAAGTATACCTGGGAAAATGGTGCAAAGATTTCTAAACATCCCGTATGCTGAACCTCCTGTTGGAAAGCTTAGGTTTTCTAAACCTCAACCAAAAAAAACTTGGAACGGTATGGATCGTTTTCACTCACGTGTTCAGAGGCTTCATTGGGGTGGTGAAACAATACATGTTTGAATAAGAATAGAGTTAAACTGCCATAGGATAAAGATTGTGCGCCAATATGGCCGCCATTTCATTGTTTAGGTACTAAATAAAGTCTGATTACGTCAAAGATTGCTGCTAAAACCAAACAATATTTGTTTTTAGAAATTTTAAATAATTCTAACGAAGCTATTGCTTGTTGGCAGAAGTCAAAGCCTGGACTAACTTTAACTGAAGACTGTTTGATTCTCAACATTTGGACGCCCTATCCACAACCAGAAAATGCAACTGTTATGGTGAGATGAATGATTTGTTATTCAAAAAACAAAAAACTTTTTTGCCATTCACCACATGAACCCAACTTAATGTCCCACCTTGTATAAATGGAAAGCAAAATTTCCGTTTTAGAAATATCTAATTCTGCAGTTAGTTAGTTTAGAAATATCTAGTTCTTGAGATATTTCCAGGGACGTTGGAAGCGGGGGGGGGGGGGGGGGGGGCAGAATATGTTTGCCCCACCCCACTTTTTAACAAGGCAGTAATCTTTTGAGTATTTTATGACGTTTTTGGACCTTTAGAATTCTGTAAATCCTTGTCCTAAAATGCAGGAAATGGCATTTCAGAGACTCTAGATTTCAAAATTTCCCGGGGGAGCATGCCCCTGGAGCGCCCTAAGACTTTTGAGGCCTCCCACATTGTCGCTTCAACGCCCCTGGATATTTCAGTTTGTTTGATATACAAATTAAACATTTTGACGTCGCACGTGCATAATGAGTTATCGACAAAAGTTATATATCTTTGCTATTATCAAACCAAACTTAATTCGAAGATAGCGTATGGGGCTGTTTCTCCCAAGACAACCAAAATATAGATTTTCAAGTGATTATATTTGATAATAGCAAAGATATCTAACCTTCGATAACTCATTATGCACATGTGACCTCCAAATGTTTAATTTGCATGACAAACAAACTGAAATATCTCAAGAACGAAGCAAGGAAACGAAAAACTGCAAAAGATGTTACTCTATCATTTTAAGTGTTCTTTCAAATGAGACAAACTTAATTTTCGTTTCATGTGCACTTTAAATCAACTAACAACATGCACAACTTCTGTCTTTTCTGCCATGTCTTACACGGCCAGTTGTCTTACTTTTTCTGTATAGGTTTGGATTCATGGCGGTGCGTTCATCTTTGGAGTATCAAGTTCATATCTTGGACAGAATTTTGTAGCAGTTGGTGACGTTATACTGGTCACCATTAACTACAGATTGTCTGTACTTGGATTCTTATCAACTGATGATCACAGAATTAAAGGTCAGAATAAAATGATCTTTCAAGTAAAAATACGAGTACCTTCCTTAAGAATAGCACCAAACCATGTCCTGAGTTTAGCTGCGGGTATAACTTTCCGAAAAATCCTTCGTATTATTCCGTGCATGATTCTGTTAATCTGTATGATACTTGAATACTTAATTGGGAAGCACGAGTGGCGTGTCCTGTTAGCGCTTTGCATCTCACTGACTGCTGTAGTCCAAAAGTTAAGCCCGGTTTGGCTGGTTATAGTACTTGGATGGGTGACTGCTTGGGAATATCCACGTTGTCGAGCTTGGGACTCATGCGAGTAGAGTTGTAGTTGATCTCTCCTGTGCTTCGAGGGTTTTTCGCTGGGTTCTCCGGTTTTCCTCCCTCAATTAAAACACCTAACATCTTAACTGTGATCCATGGTCTGAAGTGTGTCGAATAGCGGCTGCCTGGAGCGCCTTTGATATGCCTTAGACACGGCCACGTTGATCTGCGTCCTTCGCAATTCAGCCGCAGCTGGCTGCAAGTAAGGATGATTAGCCCCCAGTCTCTTCTCCTTTCCTTTCTCCATTTTGAAAGACTCGGAGACGACGGTTATTACGGAATCATTTCACCTTCCTACTCATTTCCTTTTCTTTTGTGGCTGCTGCTTGTTCTACCCTAAACAAACTGGAATGCTTTCCCAATAATTCCATTCACAAATATTATCATTTTCATTTCTTTCCAGGAAACTTTGGTTTGTTTGATCAACGTTTAGCCATGAAGTGGGTGAAAGACAACATCGCCAGTTTTGGCGGGAACCCACAATCCATCACGATATTC